>SEYY01022735.1:62500-72278 GCA_009176605.1 Armadillidium nasatum | reverse complement strand
TGTGTGTGTGTGTATGTGTGTGTATGTGTGTGTGTGTATTTGTGTGTGTAAAATAATAGATATTAGTATATTAGTAAGGGAAAATTAGGGAGAGTGCTAATGCCAGTTCCATGACACCGAGGAGACGCCCTCCAAAACTGCATTGTAAAATTTTACGCAAGAAAATTTTTCCTAAAAGTATCTAACTGTTAAAAGAATGTCTAAAAAATAAAATAAATTTAAACCTAGACAAAACCATTGAAAATGGATTTAAAAACTACACATGCTTTCTAGACCATATTCAGGCTCCCTTATTCAAGTGAGTTTTGAAAAATTAATGAAGAAAAGAGAGTCAACACGTAAAAGAGAGTCAACACATTTAGAAGACAAAAAAAAAAAAAAAAAAAAAAAAAAACTAGTTCTTATCCTTCAGTGTCGAAAGTGGAGTGTTACTTTACCGAAAAAGGCAGCAGGCTCTATATCTTTCAATATAGTCCATATAGTTCTCACTTTTCATTTTTCTAAGAGCATATGTAATATCTGGAATCATTCCTTCTTTACGATTATTAGGTATGGCTTTAGGCATTCTTGGTCTACGTGATATACTTTCCTGTCTGACAGATTTATGATCTGCATTCAGTGATTATCGCGAGTCTTGTTTGGTGGGGCTTGACATATCTAAGGCATTTGACCGGGCATGGTATGCGTCACTGCTTTCCATGCTTCTCTCCTTTGGGTTTCCTCCTTTTCATGCTTTACAAAAGTCTACTTTTTTGTATTGTCCCATTTACGCGGTTGTTGTTTTCGTCGATTTCTTCCTCCTTTTCTGTTAATAGTGGTGTTCATCAGGGTTCTGTCTTGTCTCCTACTATATTCTTACTTTTAATTAATGATCTTTTCGGCAGCACTTCTAAATTAATTCGTTCTTATGCTGATGGCTCAACTCTTTATTCTTCTACTTATTTCAAATCAGCTCCTTCTTTTGCATTTCGAGATGCCTCTCATCTTCACCTTTCTGTTCTGAATAGAATTTCCGAGTGGTTTTGCTTTTGATTTCAACTTCTTGAAATCTCTCTCTCAAAGACACCTCCTAACTTTTCTATTTCTTTCTAGGGTTCTCCAGTCTCTCCTGTTGACAATTTAAACATCACTGTCCTTGACGTAAACAAAAAAATATCTTGGAAACCTTACATCACAATAGTTGTTAGGGCAGCCTCAAAGAAGGTGGTAATTTTGTTTAGACTGCGAGAATTTTTATTATCTTCGCAGTTTCTCCAACATTAAAAGGGCCTCATCAGCCCTTGCATAGAGTACTGCTCTCTTATCTGAGGTAGCTCAAGTTTCACCTTTCATTTGGAAAGGGTCGAGTCAAAGGTTAAAATACTTATAAACTGTTCCTTTCTTTCCAATTCACTTGACCCTTTATCTTTGCGATGTGAAGTTGGGGACTTGTCACTTTCTATAGTACCACAGTTGCAAATGCTCGAGGGAACTGACCTCTCCAAAACATTCATTTTTACGGCCTCCTCGTAGCAAAATGGGTGCATTGTCTGCACATGAGTTTTGTGTGGACATAGGTTACTCCAGGCTTGTCCGCAATGGGGCCTTCTTCTTTCCGGCCACCTCTGTTTTGTGGAATTCTCTTCCTTACTTAAAGTTTCCTTCCGAATATAATCTCGATTACTTTAAAGTTTACATCTGTGCTCATCTACGAAATCTGCGTAAGGAGGGGGTATTACCCGTGAATTGTGGTGATAGCAGTATATATATACATATATACTGATGTAACACCCCCTCCTTGAATAGGGCTTTGCCCGTGAGTGGTGGTGAAGTGTTAAAAAATATATTTATTTATATATTTATTAATATTAATATATTCATATAATTATATATTTTATTATTATATATTATATATTATATATTTAATTATATAATATATATATAATAGTAGGGGGGAAATTCTGGAGGGTGCCAGGGCCAGTGCCATGGCACCGAGGTGGCGCCCTCCAAAAAAAACCTACTCACTTTCTTTCATGAGGATAATTTGAGAGAAAAGTGAGTGGAAATGAGGCGAAATTGGCCCACCCCACGCTTTTTGCTGAGGTATTTTGCTGATTAATTGGATAATCCGATAATTATTCGAATAATCCGATAATTGATCCGGATAATCCCTTTAATTAATTTAATCCCCGCCCCTTTTTATCTTTTTAATCCTTTAATCTCTTAAGTCCGCCCTTTTTTCACCATTTTCCCACGACACGTGCCTGGCGGCACGTACCATCTCTTATTTGGCACTCATGACCCTCAAGTGCTAGTGACAGGGCTTAAATTATGCTCTTTCCTGAGTACCATTTCTAGCTGTTTCTAGCCATTTCTAGGATTTCTAGCAATTTCAGCACTTTCTAGCAAGTGGAACCCCTTCTAGGCTATGTCAACAAGAGGTGAAGGGAGTGCCAGTGTTAGCCACAGCTGGCACTGGCACAGCAGGTGTCATTGCAATAGCCTATTTGCTACATTGCATGGAACATTTAGTGAGGACGTCACCTACGCGTGAGCACATGCACACGCACACGCACAAACACCTTACCCTGTGACGTCATACGAAGTTATCACCAGACTATGACGTCATCCGTCCGCCATCAACCATCTTGGATTTGATCTTCTTCGTTTTGGATTTTGTGTCCACCGTCTTGGATTTTTCTTCGTCATCTTGGATTTCTGTCCGCCATTTTGAATATTCCGAACACATGGTTTTCATATGCGTAGATTTTTCCACCATCTTGACTTTGAATTTTCCCAGCCACTTTTTTTCTTGACCACGTGGAGGTTCTCCATTTTGAATTTGAATTTGAATTTTCCTTTCATTTTTTTTCTTGACCACGTGAGATCTTTCATCTTGAATTTGAATTTGAAATTTTTTTAATCACGTGGTTTCCGCCATCTTGGATTTCATTTTAAATTTTCACGCCATTTTTTCCTTGATCGCAGAGCCATCTAGTCAGTGAAAATCAAACTTCCTCAAAAATTCAGGCAAAGGATACGAACTTAAATCTATTGTGAGACAATTATATATTTTGTGGTCATTACGTAATATTGTACATAAAATGTATTTATTTATGGTATTAATATGAAATTATCACACTTTTTAATGCGACTTTTTTTATTATATAATCACCCTTACATTTTCGATTATATCTAATTAATTATTACATAATAATTATATAATCAATTAATATTATTCCGCTTACATCATCGATTACATCGAATGAATTATTACATAATAATTACATAATAACTGATATTATATAACAATTTATATAAATTTTTATAACTACAGTCACCAAATACATTTCTTTGTCATTTTTCCATTATTTTTATTAACATTGTCACATAAGAATTATAATATTCACCTATATTATATAATAATTTAAATAAATTTGTACAACTACTGTCTTCAAATATATATCTTTATCGTATTTCTATTACTTTTATTACCATTGTTACATAATAATTATACTTGCAAATTAAAAAGAAAAAGTTGCTAATATATTATCATTAATTATTATATTTATTATTATTATTATTAGTCGTAGTAGTAGTAGTAGTAGTAGCAGTAGTATCATGAAACATATCTCTAAATGTTGTAATATCATTACTTTAATTTAATTTTAAATTTACTTCCCTAAAACTATTTAATTGCGTAAAATACATTTTTTTTTTTTTTTAAAAGCAAATTTAATTTTCAGTTATGAATGTTTTTTTTTTTTTTTTTTTACAAAACAGTCACAAAACATTTCGAGCATGTTCACATTAGGAAGACGCCAGCACTGCGTTCGATAGCGGTTTTGTTCGGTGCCTCGTTTTAGTGTAATTTATGTTCTCTTCTGCCTCATTATTACCCTTTTTTGGGGGAAAAATTCAGAACAAAAGTCAAAAGCAATAAACTTTCTCCGTAATCTAATTGAAAATTTGTTCAATTTTCTGTGTCTCATTCCTGTATTTTTACTTCACACACACACACGTATATGTATATATATTTATATATATTATAATATATATTATTTATTTATATTATATATATTATATTTATATATATATTATTATATATATTATATATATATATTATAATATATATATATATATATATATATATATATATAGGCTTAGGTGGAGATTGTTTCTGGCTTTCGATATTTTTATTATCGATATTTTTTTATGTCAAAATTTCAGTGTAATCGATATTTTCATACCCATACTTAGCCCTAGGCTACTATATCGTACAAACGTTCTTGTGTACATTAGGTCTCTTTTACGTAGGTTAGGCCTTTTTTTACGGCAATTTCAGTAGTTCAGGTTATGATAAGTCGGAATAGGTTCTGCTAGAAAGAATATAAGTATAATATTTGTGTTAGTTAGCAATCGTAAACCTCTGCAACTCTCTTGTTTACGATGGCTTCTCCGATATTTTCGATTTTCGATATTTTTAACAATCGAAACTCAGACACAATCTCCACCTTTCCATATATTATATATATATATATATTAATTAATAATTATTATATATATTATATTTATTTATTTTATTTATATATTTTTTTTTTTTTTTTTTTTTTTTTTTTTTTGTTTTTTTTGTTTTTGTTGTTGCTGTTGTGTGTGTGTGTGTGTGTACTATTATTCAAAATACAGAAGGATCGATAACTAGTGGTGATTCTAGGAACCTTCTTCATTGACGGTTCCCCCCACCTCATTGACTGGTTTTCCACAATTCATTGACGGTTTTCCCCCAACTCATTGACTGTTTACCTCCACTTCATTGATGGTTTCCCCCCACCAAATTATAATTACTAAATTTAATAATTGTTAAATTATTATAATTTGTTTTGATTTAATTTAATTTAATTTAATTTTTTTTTTTTTTTTTTTTTTTTTTTTTTTTTTTTTTTTTTTTTTTTTTTTTTTTTTTTTTTTTTTTTTTTTTTTTTTTTTTTTTTTTTTTTTTTTTTTTTTTTTTATATATAAATTATATATATAATTTATATATATAATATATTATATATATATATTATATATTTATATATTTATTATATTATTTTATATATATATATTATTTATAATTTTTTTTATATAATATATATATATATATAATCATATTAGTATTTATATAATATATATATTTATATATTTTAATATGCTATATGGGAATTCGAACTCTAACCTTTAAACTGGTAAGACTGTGTTATCTCAGTATCGCAACAATTCAAAAGGAAATTGCAGAGAGAAATCTCATGAATAACTTGCCACGTATACATATGCATTAAAATTTTTATGTATATATGTATATAAAACTCAGTCTGTGAGTGAATTAGCAGATCTTAAAATTTTGTGAATAAAGTAATAATAGTATTCGAGTGAAAGTTTATATAAACTGACCTGTTGCCATCTGCCTGAATGAAATCGGGGGGGAACTTTCTAGAAAGTTTATGTTACAAATTGTTCATGAGCTTTCTCTATGCGATTTCCTTTTGAACTGTCGTGGTACAAAGGTTACCTTCTGTCTTACCAGTTTAACGGTCAAGGTTCGGATTCCCATATAGCAGACTTTAAAATTTATTTATATACACATCAGTCTGTGAGTGAATTATCAAACTTTAAAGTTATATAATATATATATTTATTATATATCTATATATTATATTATATATTATATTATATATTATTATATTTATAATATTATAGTATATATATATTTATATATATATTATAAATAGCATAGCGTATTATATTGCTCAATTCTTCTCATATACAAATCAAAACGCATCTGAACATAATATTGAATAACAAATTATTTGGATTTTGAGAAATAATTTGGAAAGAACTTTCTCTCTCTTCCCTTCTCCTCTCCCTTCCCTTCTCCTCTCCCTCTCCTCCACGTTATTCACTGGAAATATGTGGAAATAACGACAAAAAAAGTGGCTGAAAAAGGAAGACAAAAAAAGCTTCTCCTACAAAAAAATTTCGAAAAGAATTTTATAAATTTTAGAAACAATTGCTCCTCCTCCTCTTCTTCTTCTTCTTCTTCTTCTTCTTCTTCTCTTTTCCTTCCTCTTTCTTGTTTTATTTTTCCTACTTCCTTTGAGGTGCACAAATTCAAACTCCAATTATTGGGACCAGGCATTACCAGTAAAGTGCATGAATAACTTAAGGAATATAGAGAAAATAAATTAGGAAACCACATTGGGCTATTGAAACTGTCTCATTTATGAGCATACGAGCATAAAATTTAGGTTAGGTGTCAAAGAACTTGGGAGAGAAATTAAGATTCTCACAATTAACACTCATCACATTTTTTCCACAAAAGGAGAAGGAAGAAGGCTAGAGAGAACAGAAGAACGACATATGTTATGAGAGCATGATGGTATAGAAGAATGAAGTAAAATTTCGAATTCTAGAAAGAGAATGGCTAGAATTAGTGAAATATAAAGAGTTGATAAGCGAAAACCACTTTCAATAAGAGTTGTAAAAGTTGTACTACCCCAGATATGGGATGCAAATTCCATAGAAGAATGAATTATGCTCCCATAGAGAACAGGCAATTGAGTTAAAATGAGGATGTATTGAAGACGCCTTAGAATACCTAACAACCTAACATCTAGCAACCTCTTGTTTAAAAAGAGAGATCATCTAATCCCTCTAAAACAAATCACAAGAAAATAAGGACATACTCAAAGAAAATGGTGTAGCTGTCTGAAAGATAATTTGCATTAGACTGAATTAAAAATGCAAGAAAAAAAGATCATATTTCATTAGCTCCATGACCACCACTCCATTATAATATCTATATATATACTATACTATATATTATATATATATATATTATATATATATTATATATATATATATATATATATATATATATATATATATATATATAAATATATATAAAAATAAAAAAAAAAAAAAAAAAAAAAAAATATATATAATAAAATATATATATATATATATATATATAATATATTATATAATTATATATATATATATACTATATAATATATATATTTTTTTTTTATTTTTTTTTTTTTTTTTTAAAAAATTAATATTTTTTTTTCCTTTTTTTTTTTCTCGTCCTTCATCGCATCTTTCTTTCTAAGTTTCTCTTATCTCTCAAGACCAGAGAGTAAATGGATCAATCTTTATTTTTTTCTTACGGATAAATTTATTTATTGTATATTATTATATATATATATCTATATATATATATATATATATATATATATATATATATATATATATATATATATATATATATATATATATATTATATATATATATATATATATATATATATATATATATATATATATATATATATATATATATTAGTGATGGATCGGATGTCATATTTTCAATTTGCGGATGCGGATGGATGCGGATGTTGAATTTGCGGATGCGGATGCGGATGCGGATGTTGAATTTTCGAAAGTGCGGATGCGGAATTTTTGCGAATGCGGATGCGGATGCGGATTTGAATTTTCGAAAGTTTTGCGGATGCGGATGCGGATGCGGAAGTTCGGATGCGGATGCGGATGCGGATGTTAATTTTTGAGGATGCGGATGTGGATGCGGATGTTAATTGCGGATGCGGATGTTATATATATATATATATATATATATATATATATATATATATATATATATATATATATATATTATATATATATATATATATATATATATATATATATATATATATATCACTTCCCACTTTCGTGAGGTGGTGCCCGCACAATTCCCTTACAAACATAAATATTCTTACCTTTTAACGCTTTCACCACTCCCTCCATCTCTGTCTCCACAAATCTTCTACCCTCGTCTAAACTCAAATTCCTTCCATCAAAATCACTCTCACTCCATCCATCCATCCCCACTTCGGCCTTCCCCTCCCCCTACCCTTCCCCTATCTACATCGGATCTACGTACCTTGCCAATCATTCTGTTCTCTTTCATTCTTCACATATGTCCAAACCATTTTAGCACATCCTTCTCCTCTCTATCAATTACACTCTTCTTCCATTTACACATCTCCCTTATTCTTTCATTTCTAATCCTATCAATCCTTCTCAATTTATATCACTCTCAAATCTTTCATCTCAAAGACATTGAAACTTTTTCTCGACCGAGCACTTATCGTCTATGTTTCACACACATACAATACAGAAGGTGAACACATACATTCAAACATTCTTATCTTATTTCTTTCGAAATTTTTCCTTTCTTCCATACTTTTCTTAGGCCCCCCAATACTTTCATTCCTTCTACCACTCTGTTCTTTATTCCTTTTTCCGTCCCACCCTTACCTTCCACCCAACATTACTAGATATTTGAATTCATTCACCTCCTCAAGTTTCCATTCTCACACTTCTACAAACCAATTCCTCCCTCCACATTTCCTCATCCCCACCTCCAATCCTCATAACTTTATTCTTCGCTGGATTGAATTTCAATCTCGTGTTTGCACATTTCCCTTCAAACTCTCTCACAAGTATTCTCATCTTTTCTCCAGATTCTGCCACCAACACATGCCGCATCATCTGCAAAAAGTAAAACATTCACATCACATTCACCCTCCATATTTCTCAACGTAAAACTCTTCCCTTCTCTCTCCATTTTTCTAAGTAAATCATTCATCAATAG
This sequence comes from Armadillidium nasatum, assembly GCA_009176605.1. NCBI lineage: Eukaryota > Metazoa > Arthropoda > Malacostraca > Isopoda > Armadillidiidae > Armadillidium > Armadillidium nasatum. Next base: position 63,608 of record SEYY01022735.1, on the reverse strand, counting down.
ATTAAATAACATGGAGATATTACAAACCCTGTCTCAATCCCACTCCTATGCTAAACCAATCGATAGTTCTCTCTTCACCCTCACTCTTGATCTACAATTCCATATATATATATATATATATATATATATATATATATATATATATATATATATATATATATATATATATATATATATATATATATATATATATATATATATATTAGTGATGGTCGGATGTCATATTTCTATTTGCGGATGCGGATATAGAAATTTCGTCAAGTGCGGATGTTGAATTTTGAAAAGTGCGGATCGATGCGATGCGGATGTTGAATTTTCCGAAATCGCGATGCGGTGCGGTGCGGATGTTGATTTTTGGCGGATGTTCCGCATCCGCGCAATCGGATGCATCACTAATATATTATATATATTATATATATATATATTATATATAATATAATAATATTTATATTATATAATATTTATATATTATTTAAGGTAAGGTTTAAGAAGCTTTCTGACTTCCGATATTTGGAAAGATTCGATATTCGAAAATATCGATATAACGAAACATCGATATGCCAATTCAAAAATTATTCTAATTATTTTTATAATTTTATTATTTAGCTTTTCTAGCGTACTTAGTTCGACCTATCATAACCTGAAATACCGAAGCTGTCGTGACATACAGGCCTAACCGTATACAAGCGTTTGCAAAAGATAATATAAAGGTATCAGATATTAAAATCGAATTTCAATATATCAATATATAAAGGTCGAAAGCTATCTTAACACTAAGCCTATTATAATATTATATATAGTTTATTGTATATAATTATATTCTATATTTATATATATTATTATTATTATATATATGTATATATAATAATTATATATATATATAATTATATATATATAAATTTATATTATATTATATATATATATATATATATTATATTATATATAATATATATATATATTATATATTATTTTAATTAATATTTATATATTTATTATATATATATAGTATATATATATATATATATATATGTATATATATTTTTATATATATTTATATATATATATTATATACTATTATTATATATATATTTATATATTAATATATTAT
>SEYY01022735.1:40000-42500 GCA_009176605.1 Armadillidium nasatum | reverse complement strand
GGAATACTAGACAAACGTAGAAAATGTCAACTCATATCACTAGGTTTTCTACAATATTAATTGCAACATAATCAAAAATAAACTCCTGTTCAAAAACATCTCACCACCCTTGAAATATAACGTCATGTTAGTATGTTCAAATCAGTGTTGTTTGCTACAAAGCAGGTAGGATACATCCTAAGTGGTACAGAATTACGTATCCGACTGATGACGTTAGCCTGCGACGCGGTGTAAATGGAGTATATACTAAATGTCTACCTATGCTTTTGTTTTTTTTAGTTCACATTCAGTATCTGCTAACTGTGTTGGCCATTGCATTGCAGAAATTTTATGTAGCATTACAGCAGCAGCTCTATACCAAATACGTCCGACAACATGAGAAAACCACGTCGTTTAATGAGAGACGAGTGAGTAAGAGCATCTACCCTGATAAAGGATGGCCGTAATATAGGTATGTGATGAGTGAGTTTATTGTGTATCATAACATAATCAGTAGGATGTTTAGCCAGTAGGATACTTGAAGGGTTCCGACTGCGTAGGATGAGTATTTCTAAACAGATACTTCACATTGGATCTGAGAGTCTGGCGTAGTGTTCGCGAGTGTGTAGAGCCTGCAGTATCACACCAAGGGTGTCATTTGGAAATCAGCAGAAAATTTTCTGGAACGGTATTTGCTTAGGTGCCCGTACCTAATATGTCACCATTCACTGGAGGTCACTGAATGCACCATACTACCTGGAACATATAAAAGGACAATGTTATGTCCTCTTTTCATTTTCATAGGGACACATTTCCACTAAATGAATGATAATGGTTGGCCATTTATTGCAAAAACTGTTACCGACTACATACACATGATCGATGAACGGACGTTCGAATGGGCCAAGGAAAATCCTGACCTCAGCTCAATCGAATACCTTTGAGGTCGCCTCAAGAGGGTCGTACGACGATCTGATCCAGCACCTCTTACCATCCACGGCACGATTGCGGAATGGATAACATTACTCAGGGATATACATCCTAAACTTCATATTGAGTTTACCTCAAACTTTGCAGGGGGTCATCAGAGCCATTATTAGTTGCATATACGGATTGCTGACTCGGTACAAAGGTGGTTGCAACATCGATCTCCAGTTGCACTTCCCAGGTGGTAAAGAGTAGGAGCTCTACTGTCATAAAATAAACGTATTGTAGGGTTTCGAAAGTGTGTTACTTTAACCTTCTCGTCATTCCCTTCTATAGACACTGCACCGTATGGTATTATTACACAAACCCAGGTCACAGTGAGGGACATTAAGCCGTATTTAATTCATGGGGGGACAATTTTGAACAGGAGTTTACGCATAATATATATATATATATATATATATATATATATATATATATATATATATATATATATATATATATATATATATATATATATATATATATATATATATATATATATATATATATATATATATATATATATATATATATATATTCTATTTTTAAAATAAAAAAATTTAAATAAATATAAACTTCAAAAAAAAATTCAGTTCGAGGAATTTAGCAAGAAAGAAAAAAAAAAAAAAAAAAAAAAAAAAAAAAGAACAAAAAATAAACTCACAAAGTAAAAATGTAAAATGAAAATAGAGAGGGAAAAGCATTTAAAATGTATGAAACATTTTCACTTTTTTTTCTTTTATCTCAGAATTAATAACAAAAGTAAAATTAAAATAATAAAAATAATAATAAAAATATAGTAAATATATATATATATATATATATATATATATTATATATATATATATATATATATATATATATATATATATATATATATATATATATATATATATATATATATATATATATATATATATATATATATATATATATATATATATATATATATATATATATATATAATAATAATAATAATAATAATAATAATAATAATATAATAATATAATAATAAAATAATAATAATAATATTATATTAATAATAATAATAATAATAGTAATAATAATAATAATAATAATAATAATAATTGATTTATTACTATTATTATTATTATTATTATTATTATTATTATTATTATTAATATTATTATTATTATTGTTATTATTATTTTCAATATCGTTATTGCAAAAATTAGTGAGAGTGAATTTAAGAAATGTTAAAAGGATTTTCTTTTACCGTCTAGTATTCATCGCTTTACTCCAAACGATCTATCAATAGAAATTGAACTCCAGTCAAGAGATGATGGAGCAGCCGTTTCCCGAGTACCAATTTCTTAATCATTGTCATATATATATATATATATATATATATTATATATATATATATATATATATATATATATATATATATATATATATATATATATATATATAATTTTCATAACTGCTAATGATGTTATAATTTCGAGGAATCGAACCCGGGTCCAAAAGATGGAAGTCCGTTGTGTTGACCACTACTCCACCGATGGTTCAAAATGAAATAATCCAGAAC
>SEYY01022735.1:17500-20000 GCA_009176605.1 Armadillidium nasatum | reverse complement strand
GTATTTCATTTTTCATTTTTCCTAATTCTTTGCTTAGTTTCACCTGAGGAGGGAGACAGGAGAGTTCTCCGAAACCGTTGTGATATCAGTTCTTTTTATTTCTGTTTCTGTTATCGTCTTTTTAATTATAAGATTACCCTCGTTTTAATGCCTTACTTTTTATTATTTTAATTAAAGTGATTTTCAAAAGTTTCTTTTATATGAATAGAGAACGAGCGTTAAAGTTTTTAAATAAAATAAATATATATATAATATATATATATATATAATATATATATATATATATATATATATATATATATATATATATATATATATATATATATATATATATAAATATATAACGACATGTCTAACATAAATTTTAAAAATAAGCTAAAACTTGAATTTATGAATATAAAGTATAAAATATTCTGTAAAGATAAAAATTCATTCGAATCTATGTCCTAAAAATCAGCAAACCTATTTTTCACATAAATGGAGACCCATTTTTCAAAAGTGGGGCAAATAAGATCCGTTTAAGATGAGAGAAGAAAAAGTCTTAAAAATCTTTTTAAAAATGGAATGAGAGATGAACAGAATTCTTAATGAAAATCGATTTTTTTCGGTAAATTTTTTGAAAATAGAATTTTTATAGATAAAATTTAAGTAAGTGAGAAACTATTTCGGTTGTGGAGGATAAGATGGATGAGAAAAATAGATAAATGATCATCTTTATCTAAATCTATTTATCTAAATTAACAAAATTAATTTATCTAAATTTCATTTTCTACCTGTATACGAGTATGTATGCTAAAAGAGAATCCAGTTTTCGATTCATCTTCTCACCCTTTTCCACTCATACATACTGCTAGACTAAATAGATAGAGTTTTCTTTTCATCTACATGTAGTTTACTACTTGTACTTTCCGTAAAAGGAAGAGAATGAGGTTTCTGTTTATTTACATATCTTTTTTTTTGCCATTAAATACTGATGGAAAAATATATAAGTGAATAAAAAAATGTTCACCAAAAGACTGGAACTTTTCCAGTGGCGATAGTCATATCACAAATCTTTGATGGAGTCTGGCAAAAATATTTGATTAGAAAATCCTTCTCTCTGTTGCTTACTGTTCTTTTTTCTTTCCAGTCGTTCTTTAGCAGTTGTTATACACGGCTACCGTTTGTCCTTTAAATCTGCAAATTATGTAGTCTCCTCGGGATTTTGTCCTATCATAATCCATTTTTTTAACTTTTTCGTTAATTACTTTCTCTCAATTACTTCATGATCCATCCACTCCTATGACGACGAATTCACTTTACATTTCATAACTCTTTTCCTTGTGAAATACGTCTCACCGAACACCAATTAATTGACGCTTGAATGGTAGGTTACAAGAAAATAATCTTTGATCCATCTTGAACTTCTAGTTGGGATACCCAAAAGATTGTTGTTTTTAATGACTCAAAAACTCAATTCCCATATCATCTTTCTACTCGGTATAATCTTCCACACAAAATGTAACATCTTCGAATGGTCTTAATACTTCTGTTTCTTTCCTTGTGATATTTACCGAAAGGCTTTTAGCTTTAACAACTGCTTCGCTCTCACCAACTTTTTCCAACATCGTTCCGCCAGTCGAATTGTTTTGTCACACTATTTATGCTATCGCTATTACACAACAGGCACTGTTCGCATGAACTCTCCTGTCACATACTTCCACCATGGAAAAGATTTCTTGCAGCACTCCATTCTAGACAGTCTCATCTTTTCTCTGTCCAGCTCTCTGTTCCTATACTTAACAACTAATCCCCACCGATAAAGTCTGGAACACACTCCCTTTAACTATTTTCAAAACTTCTTTAAGTTTGCACAATTTTAAACAGAGCGTATCGGAACATGTTAGCCTTTAATTTGGGATAAATAATTATATATTTATATATATAGATATAATATTATTTTTTTAATATATATATTTATTTATTATATATATATATATATATACATATATTATATATATATATATATATATATATATATATATATATATAATATATAATATATATATATATATATATATATATATATATATATATATATATATATATATATATATATATATATATATATACTATGTGTGTGTGTGTGTGTGTTGTGTGTGTGTGTGTGTGTGTGTGTGTGTGTGTGTATCCCAAGCATTAGCAAGTTTATCCTGCAAACAGAAAACAATTTGTTTAGATTTCTTAATTTAATGGAATTTTTTTTATGCCTAATTACAATAACATGAAGGCCATCAATTACTTTTTTTGTGCATTTAAATCTTTTTTTTTAAGTTTTTTTTTTTAGTTTTTTCTCTTCTCTTAAGTTTGAAACCTGAGAAACCTTTTAGGACTTTTCCAGACTTCAAAAACACTTCTTTTTTACCATTTTTTTTATTAGCCTTGCTCTCTCTCTCTCTCTCTCTCTCTCCTTCTCTCTCTCTCTCTCTCTCTCTCTCTCTCTCTCTCCTCTCTCTCTCTC
>SEYY01022735.1:5000-12500 GCA_009176605.1 Armadillidium nasatum | reverse complement strand
AAAAAGCCACCTTTCTTAATAATTCGTTAATGTGAGTGATTTTATGCATTTCATTTTCTGCAGACTCCATGACAAGTTTGACGCATCTTTGAACAGCAAGGTTATGGAATGGAAAAGTTAAAAAATCAACCTCAGAGTTTTATCTTGCAGAACTGACTAGACAGTCACTGTTATCAAGCTTTCTATTATTGTGGGAGAGGGGTCAACGGCTTACATTTTGGTGAATCTGTCAATTCACTGTAGTTTGTAGCATCAAAAATTTTTGAGGGTGTCGTAAAAGATCTAACAGACTTCCCTTTCGGATTTCGAGTTTTTGCCTGTAGTTTCCTCCTGTAACCCAACTTTCGTATGTATTATCTTTGATCCACTATTATTACCAACAGCATGTTCCTTGGGTGACAGAAAACGCGTTTCTGTCAATCACAGTATCGATGATTCTTTTAATGTCGTCTGGCAAATGCCTCGATGTTTGAACAACCTTAAAGATATGTATAGAACCATATTTCACTGACATGAGCATATGTCTTCACAATGTAGTTTACATGCATCTTGAGTTCGTTTGTAGGACTTGATTGCTAAATGAACAACCGTAAGACCCTGTTTGCACTGGGTGTGACTGAGAGGTCCAGCAGGATCTCTTACAGCCAGATCTAGAGCACATTGTCCTGTCTGGATTGACCTGACAATATCCAGAAGGTACTGTTGGTCTTTACTAAGATCAGTTTTATTTACACTGATTTCATCTAATTCAAATTTATAAAGGGTAATCTCTCACAACGAGACAGTTGTTTGCCGATATTCTCAGAGAATGACGCTGGCCCCGTTGCCTCTCCGTCCAAGTATACAAATAAATATCTGAATGGTGTCTTGTTGAAGTGAAGTAAGCAAATGAACCACTGCAATGAGCCCTGAATTTTAACCTCTTTGTTGCGGATGACACCATTTTTCCACCCTGTGTTTGTTGCTATGCCATCGCAACCACTCGTTTTCAATTCATTAATGTTAATATCATTATCTTCCAGATACTTAAGGATGCAATTGGCTATTTCATTAAAGGTTCCCCTCGCCGGTGTGACGTGATCGACATACTGCCCACTCGTCTCATAAATCACGCTAATGTGCTCCTCTTTCCTTACTCATTGGTATTTTTTAGCTCCTATCTTTTCTTGAAAGATAGCATTAACTTTCTACCATCAAAGTATATCCACTTTGTTACCATGGACCGGTCCATATATTGTCGTATAGCCTATCGTGTCTTCTGTTTTTCTCTCCTTATGTTGCTTTTATCGCTCACTAGCGAAATGCAAAATGCTGGAATCGATAGTAGACGTAGCTCTATCAGAAACTATAGAGAGAAGGAAAGAATCGAGGAGACGTGGCTCGATAGGTTTCTTTGATGTGAGGCTTGTCCAATTCTCAGGCTCAATAGATCACATCACGGTCAGGATAACTGCAATAAGTAAGTTTAATTGTTTTTAGGATCGCAATCATAAACAATACGCATTGATTATCTCATTTATTAGACTTAGTAAAATACTGCGCAGTAAAATGTAAAGCCCCCGATTTTTAATGAAAGTTCGAAAATTTTAGCCCTAATGCTTAAACTCAAAATGAAACTTATAATGTTTAAAAATATCTTTTCTATTTTCACGCATCAAAAATGAATTACTTAGAGGCTATTAGAAACCAAAAAATGTAACCTGTATAATTTTTGCGTAGAAGTAAATTTTGGTGTTTTTTGCCATTTTTTCGAAACTTTAGGCCCTTTGCGCGAACTGAAGATTTAACCTATGATTTTTTTCATTGATTAGGATGCAAATACGCAACGTTTTAGCTCTATTAGAATCCGATACTCGAAAAATTTATTTTTTTTGACCAACCATATATATATATATATATATATATATATATATATATATATATATATATATATATATATATATATATATATATATATATATATATATATATATATATATATATATATATATATATATATATATATATATATATATATATATATATAATATTTCATTTTTTTTTCTTTTTTTTTCTTTTTCCTTTTTCGTATTCTCCTTTTTACGTTCCTTTGTTTTCTAAGCTTTTAATACATTTTAATTCCTATTTTCAGAGAGAGATTCTTAAACCATAAATTTTCGGATTCAGAGTATTTTGTTTTAATTTCTTTACGATTCTATTCTTAATACTATATATATATATATATATATATATATATATATATATATATATATATATATATATATATATATATATATATATATATATATATATATATATATATATATATATATATATATATATATATTATATATATATATATATATATATATATACGGAGGAGGGAATTAGCGCTTCAGAGGTGATGAGATTACCCCCCATTGTGTATATGGGATGTTAAGGGGACTTCCGATCTCATTCCGGTGCCCAATGGTACGCACCCTTTGCGACATGAGAGTTCAGAAGAGCAGTGTCCATTGTAATAGCGATAGTATAGAGAGGGTGACGCAACAATTCGACGGGAAGAAAGAGATTGGAGAGAGCTAGTAAGAGCAAAAGAGGTGAAAAGACGAAAAGCCCTACACACCATATTAATTAATTTATAATTTAAATAAGGTCAGAAAGTAATAATTAATTTATAATTTAAATATGGACAGAAAGTAATAATTGATTTATAATTTAAATAAGGTTAGAAAGTGATAATTAATTTATAATTTAATTATGGTCAGAAAGTAATAATTAATTTACAATTTTATAAGATCAAAAAGTGATAATTAATAATAATAATAAATAAGGCCAGAAAGTAATAATTGATTTATAATTTAAATAAGGCCAGAAAGTAATAATTGATTTAGAATTTAAATAAGGTTAGAAAGTGATAATAAATTTATTTCCTATGTAATCTAATTACGAATTTAAGATCAGTGTATGAACTAATTCCTATTTTTGGTTACTTTATAATGAATACAAAAGTAGATTTAATCTTTCTTTGCTTCGTCCTTTTTCAATCTTTCTAGATGAAAAATTTTATTAGATTTTTGATGAATACGAAGATTTTTAAATTTATTTTCACCTTCATTTCCAATTTAATTTTATATATCTTACTTCTCACATTCATTTTTATTTAATTCATTTTTTTAATCTACAGAAAAAGTAAGCTGTAAGGAATAAGTAATAAGGAGAACTAAATAAAAGGATAAAATAAATATGGTATTAATTTTGACATTTATATTACAATTTTCTCTTTTCTATACCCTTCTTTCTTAAATGATATTTCCTGTCTTCATATCTTCTTCAATATTTCTTTTTCTCTTCTCCTTCTTCCTGCCCGCCCACCTCCTCCTCTTTCCCCTCTTCTTCTTACTTGTTCCATATTCTTCTTCATCCACTTAACAAATCTTTATTTCACGACAGAGTTTTCTTTTGATATATAAAATAAATTCTACGGGATTTTCAACAACATTTTCATTTATTAACGACGTTAGACCAAATTTACTCTCGCTTAATTAAAAGTAAATATTTTAGTTCAAATGTCGGTTTTTATTTTAAATGCTGAACCACATCATATATATATATATATATATATATATATATATATATATATAATATATATATATATATATATATGTATATATATATATATATATATATATATATATATATATATATATATATATATATATATATATATATATTATATATATATATATATATATATATATATATATATATATATATATATATATATATATATAATATATATATGGAGGTCCTTAGGAGAACTTAAGATTATAAAATTGTGCTTATTGAGTGTTTCTCTTTTTATGTATACTTATAATAGTGTCTTAATTACTAATGTCACATTTTTTATTTTAAATTACATTAATGAAAGGATAACACTTTCTACACATGTTTTTTTTTTAATGTATCCTAATAAACAAAAATATCGATTGTATTATTTTAATTTGACAGTTATTAATTATAGTTTATTATTTGTATAGTTGATAATATTACGAAGTATCTCATTCTTTAGTTATGGTTAGATTTTACTATCAAATTTGACATTTTTAAATGATTTAAGGAATATAAAAAATTTTAACTTTTTTAAAATTTTGATTTCAAAGTGGACAAATGAAAGATTAGAATTAGAGATTAGATTTTGAGATAAAGTATCCTTGATTGATAGTATTAGTGGTTTGTGTTAAGTTTACATATCATTTTATGTTTAAGTAACTGAAGTTGCAGAAGGGCCATTCTATATACTTTGCTGTTGTAGTATACTATCTGACTGTGTAGCCATGCGATGTGGTTTCTCTAACTCTTATTCTAATATAGTTTAGATGGAGTCCTAGATATTTACGAATTCAGTCTTCAACGAAAGCTTTAAAAAAGTCTATTTTCAACTAAATCTACAGATTTTGACTATTATCGTTAAATGCATGCCTATAAAAACATTAACACTCCACACTAGAATTTCATCCAGTTTTAACGACACTATGAGGTAAAAACACATCATTCTAGATATGAGGTGATCTGTTTTAACACGAATTTTGCATTTATGTTGGCAATACCAGATTTGTCTGCTTAAAAACTACTTTTTTCAGCCACATCTGTTCTGTGAAATTCTATATATTATTATGGAAAAAAATATATATATATATATATATATATATATATATATATATATATATATATATATATATATATATATATATATATATATATATATATATATATATATATATATATATATATATATGTTGTTTGTGTGTGTAAAAAAATTGTTTTAAAAGGAAAAAACCTTTTATGTCCTTAATTACATTTGCATATTGCTCAGTTTTTACAACAATTTAGAAACATTACTTCAATTTTTTAACTTAATAAAATATATTATTGTGAATGCTAAAAATAAAGTAAAAAATAAAACAAAAATTAAAAAAGAAAAGAAAATAAAAGAAAAAAAAGAAACACAAAAGTTTAAAACAAAAAAAAAAAAAAAAAAAAAAAAAAAAAAAAAAAAAAAAAAAAAAAAAAAAAAAAAAAAAAATGTTTTTTAATTGCAAAAAAAAAAAATAAAATTTTTTTTTAATTTCTGAATAATAATTTTATTTTATACATTTTTTATCATTTCATTTTTTTTTTCTCTTTCTTTTTTTTATTTTAATTTCATTATTTATTATTTTTTTTAATTTTTATTTTAGCATTTTATTGTAAATAAACATTAATTTAGAAGAGAATTAAGAGTAGAAATAGAAATAAAAATTGAGATTGAAATTTAAATAAGGAAATAGTCCTTGGAATTGATATTTATTTTTAAAATGTTTTTAATATGTTTATAAATTGTTTAATTAACATTAATTTATTAATAACTTTTTAAGGAATAACTTTGAAATTAACAACAACAAAAACAAGAACATAAAAAGCAGCATTAGTGGCAGCAACACCAACAAATATTTAAAAGAATATTGAAAAGAAGAACAAGAACAATAAGAACAACAAGATTAAGAGGATGATGAAAAAGGAAAAGAAAATAGAGGGGGAGAATAATAATAATAATAATAATAATAATAATAATAATAATAATAATAATAATAATAATAATAATAATAATAATAATAATAATAATAATAGAAGAAGAAGAAGAAGAAGAAGAAGAAGAAGAAGAAGAAGAAGAAGAAGAAGAAGAAGAAGAAGAAGAAGAAGAAGAAGAACACTAACTAGCAAAGACTTTGCAGTCCACTCAAGGCTAGTGTGTTAAATATTCGACGAAGACACTATAAATACAGCGTTACTTAAATGATTTCATCATTTCTTGTTCACTAATAATAAAGTACTAAGTATTGTTAACTACAAGCTCATAGACCAATTTCCTTAAAATGCATATCCAATTTCTTCTTGAATGATTCGATGTTGTTACTGTTCACAATTTGGTAAGAAAGACTATTCCATTTTTCAATCACATCTTACATAAAAAAAATTCTTTGCTATGTTCGTTTGAAATCGCTTGTGAGATAGCTTGTGTCCGTCGCTACGTGTTAGGTCTTTCAAGTCGTACCGAAAGTATTGCTTATAATCAATGTTGTTAAATTTATTTAGAATTTTAAATACGTCAATTAATTTTCCTCTCAATCTTCTTGTTTCTAAAGAATGTATATCCAGTTCTCGTAACCGTTGCACATATGATTTACCTCTCAATTCTGGTAAACCTAAAGCCTTATTATCCTTCTTAACAGAATTAGCACACTGTTTTGCAAATTTTAAATCCTTACTGATTAAAACTCCAAGATCCTTTTCTTCACCAACAACTTTGATAACTGACTCACCTATAACCCAATTATGTTCGATATTCCTGTATCCAAAATCCAAACCTTATATTTATCAATTTTAAATATCAATTGCGATGTTTTTCACCAATTGACTATTTTATTCTAATCACCTTGGAGTACTTGATAATCTTTCTCACAAGTTATGCGATTTCCTATTTTTGTTTCGTTTGCAAATTTCGAAATATTACTTAAAACATTTTCATCTGTCATTTACATATACTATAAAGAGTATTGGGCCCAGGACAGATCCCTAAGGCACACCACTGATAACATTCATCCATTCTGAGAAGAAGAAGAAGAAGAAGAGGAAGAAGAAGAAGAAGAAGAAGAAGAAGAAGAAGAAGAAGAAGAAGAAGAAGAAGAAGAAGAAGAAGAAGAAGAAGAAGAACAACAACAACAACAACAACAACAACAACAACAACAACAACAACAACAACAACAACAACAACAACAACAACAACAACAAGAAAAAGAACAACAACAACAACAACAACAACAACAACAACAACAACAACAACAACAACAACAACAACAACAACAACAACAACAAGAGCAGAGAAGAGAAGAAGAAGAAGAAGAAGAAGAAGAAGAAGAAGAAGAAGAAGAAGAAGAAGAAGAAGAACAACAACAACAACAACAACAACAACAACAACAACAACAACAACACAACAACAACAACAGAAAACAAAAAGAAAAAGAAAAGAGAACAAGAACAAGAACAAGAACAAGAAGAAGAACAAGAACAACAACAACAACAACAACAACAACAACAACAACAACAACAACAACAAGATGTATTAATTTCATCAAAATACTTGGGAACCAATTTTAAATTCTCATCAAAAATGACACCAATCAACTTTATATATTCAGATTTTTCTTATAAGACAGACGTCATAAAAGAACATTCATATTTAGAAATCTTTTAGCAAAGCGTCTCAATCATCTCTTCTTTCACTCTTGATTTCGAATGTACAACTATAGAAATCCTTTGAGAATTTGACATGTAAATCGGTCTTTCTCAAACGTGTACTGGAAGAGTAGTCTCTCGAGACTTCCTCTTCTAAGTCAATTTGTCAACTGAATTGTGCTTCAGACAAGTCCATATTTTAGAGTAATTCCTCTCTCAAGAGGCAGATAAATGTATTTCTGTATT
>SEYY01022735.1:0-2500 GCA_009176605.1 Armadillidium nasatum | reverse complement strand
GAATGAGCATAGCGGTTAAGTCTGGGGTTAGAGAATTGGATAGAGAAAAGATGAGACTGTGTAGAAGACGAGTCGCACGAGCCTTTCTCAATGGAGGAGCTATGTGACGAGAGAGTTCAGAAGAGCAGTGTCTATTTTAATAGTGATGGTAGAGAGAGTGATGCAAAAATTCAACGGGCAGAAAGAGACTGGAAAGAATTAGTGAGAGCAGGAGAGTTGATAAGACGAAAAGCCCTAGACTCCACCTTCTCAAGGAGATCTGTATGAGTGAAACCACCCCAGATGTGTGAAGCATACTCCATACAGGGGCGAACAACACTCCTATACAGAGCAAGCAACTAGGGTGGAGTGAAGAAATACTGAAGGAGCCTCAGATCACCTAACCTCTTAAAAGCTTGTTTAGAAAGAGAGGAAATGTGATCTTTCCAAGAAAGTTCACGAGAAAAAGAGATAAGAATATTAAGGAGAGATGAAGGTTTGAGTTGTGTGTTTTCGAAGAAGATGTCATAGTTGTGTGGAAAATTGTGTCGAATAGAAAGATGGAGGATTTTGAGTTTTTGAGGCATTGAAAACAATTTGAAATTTGCGAGATAGATCAGAGATCAGCTGTTCCAAGGCTACCTTCCATGCGTCTATTAACTGTTGTTGGGAGGGGCGCCTATCAAATTGAAAAGAGTAATGAAGTATGGAGTCATCAGCATAGGAGTGGAAAGAAGATGAAGTAACAGAGAGAAGGTCATTAATGAAAAGCAGAAAAAGTGTTGGGGATAGGACAGATCCTTGAGGAACACCAATATTAATAGATTTAAAGGAAGAACGATGACCGTCTACAAACAACTGCTAAAGAACGACCGGAAAGGAAATTAGAGAGAAGGTCACAGAGAGGGAAGTTTAGAAATCAAAGCTTTGTGCCAGACTCTATCGAAAGCTTTCGATATGTCTAGCACAACAGCAAAAGATTCACCGAAATTCCGAAGAGCGGAGGACCAAGAGTCAGAGAGAAGGGAAAGGAGATCATCAGTAGAGCGTTTCTTACGAAAACCATACTGGCGATCAGAGATAAGATTAGAAGAATTGAGATGTTTCCAAATCTTCCTGTTAAGGATAGATTCGAAAACTTTAGAAAGAACGGAGGTTAAACAAATGGGACGGTAGTTAGAGGATTGAGAGGGGATCCCCTTCTTCGGCACAGGCTGAATGAGCACACGTTTCCAGCAAGAAGGGGAGGTCGAAGTAGAAAGACATAGAAGAATATATATATATATATATATATATATATATATATATATATATATATATATATATATATATATATATATATATATATATATATATATATATATATATATATATATATATATATATATATATATATATATATATATATATATATATATATATATATTTCTTCATTTTCATCCTCTCCCTGGAAGGGTTATCATTCGGTCAATGGGACCAGCAACTTTCTCCATCTGTTCTTAAAAGTTCCCATCGTAGAGGGGCTTAGAAAATCATGTTTTTTGACTCTTTGGTTTCAGTGCCAGTCCTTGAGCTTTATTTAAACTCCCAGGTAGGGTTTTCACCCTTTCAGTGGGACTAACACTGTCTCCACTTAAACTTTAAAACACACTCTTCCAGAGACCTCCAGAAGATGCTTCTCGGAGCTTTGGTTTCCCATGCTGGTCCTGGAGTTGTTGCTAGCAATAAAAGATAATAAATAATTACAGGGCCGAGTTGCTAGTCCTGCCGCCCTTGCTCTTTGTTCTCTACGTATGATCCAATCCTGTCGTCCATCTGAGCTCATGTTATTAAATTTCAAATTCTTGAAATTAAAATTGAATTTTAAATTTAATTTGTAGCCAAAATGTTCTTTATCTAGAGAGATTTGTAGCTCCTTCATATAATTTGAAAAATAATTTAATTTTATTTTATTATATTTACTTAAAAAAAAAAAAACTCGAATATTGTCAAAAATTCATATTTTAAAATACATATGCGCAATTATTTTTTCTTTTCTTTTCTGGTATCAGAGCTCGGATAGATTCAATAAATATATATATATATATATATATTTATATATATATATATATATATATAATATATATATATATAATATATATATATATAATATATATATATATATATATATATTATATATATATATATATATATATTATATATAATATATATATATATATATATATATATTATATATATATATATATATATATATATATATATATATATATATATATTATATATATATATATATATATATATATATATATATTATATATATATATATATATATATATATATATATATATATATATATATATATATATATATATATATATATATATATATATATATATATATATATATATATATATATATATATATATATATATATATATATATATATATATATATATATATATATATATATATATATTATATATATATATATATATATATATATATATATATATATATATAT
>SEYY01022734.1:35000-45000 GCA_009176605.1 Armadillidium nasatum | reverse complement strand
ATAGTAATATCGTTTGATAGTAAAAAAATTTAAAATCTACGTTTGATAATATCGATAGTATTGAAATTTCATCTGATGTAGAACTTTACTGCAATATTTAATTATAGAGTAGATAAAGTGATTAGACCTTACGGAAAAAAATATACAAAAAGAATTAAACTTAGAGGATACTCATGGTATTAATTTGCCTAAATTTAGTTTACCCAATAAGAAAGTTTTAATAAGGAAGCATTCCACAGAGTAAAAAAGGAGGGCATTCTTCAGAATAAGGAAGGCACTCCCACAATAAACAAGGAAGGCACTCCTGAAAATAAATAAGGAAGGCACTCCCTAGAGTAAACGAAAACACTCCTCAGAATAAGGAAGGTACACCCAGAATAAACAAGGTAGGCACTCCTCAAAATAAATAAGGAAGCAGCTGCCTATATAAAGTAAACGAGGGCACTCCTCAGAATAAGGAAGGCACTTCCTAGAGTAAACGAAGGAACTCCTAATAAATAAGGAAGGGATTGCCCTTAACTTTCAAAAAAGGCACTCCACAGAATAAAGCAATTCAAGAGAAATATTTACCCTATTTTAAAAAGAAAAATAATGACTTAAATACTGTAAGTTTTCCTTCAGGCATTTGCAAGGAGGTCTTCAAGTTATCATTCCTTACGGAAACCGAAATCGAGAAACGGGATTCGAACTTCATAATTAGCGTTACAAAAATATTTCGAAGAATTACCATTTTACCATTTAATAATCCACTTAAAAAAAAAAAAAAAATTTGGAAGTCAAAATTATAATATTATATATATATATATATATATATATATATATATATATAATATATATATATATATATATATATATATATATATATATTATATATATATATATATATATATATATATATATATATATATATATATATTATCCAGATATTTTAATTAAAATCTTAATTTCTAAAATTATTATAATACATTTATTTTTAACATTTTCACTTTTAACATTTAAAATATTTAAAGGAAAGCCTAAAAAAAAAAAAAAAAAAAAAAAAAAAAAAAAAAAAAAAAAATGGGAAGTTGGCGAATGAAGCAGGGGGGGGGGAGGGTAGGAAGGGAGGGAGGGTTAGAGATTGGGGGGGTAAGGGTAGAGAGGAAATATTTAGAAAATACATTTCAAATTTTTCTTTTCCGAGCACAAAGAAAATATATATATTTTTTTAATACAATTTTCCTTTGTTTAGTTCTTCTTTCAAAATGTTTCGTTCCCTTTTCTTTCGTTTATGTATTTATATTTATAAATAATTTTTGTTTTTTTTTATTTAATTTTATTTTATTTTTATTTATTTATTTTTTTATTTTATTTTTTTATTTTATTTTTTTTGTCCATTTTCTTTGAATTTTCTCTTTTCTTTCGATTATGTATTTATATATATAAATATTTTTTGTTTTTTTATTTAATTTTATTTTATTTTTATTTATTTATTTTTTTTATTTTTATTTTATTTTTTCTTTGAAATTCACTTTTATTTTGAAGGAAGATTTTGCCCAATTTGAGAGCGAGTCAGTCACTCGTTTGGGATCCCAGTTCAAAGATTCAAAAATTTTTACTACATGATAAGAATTCAATTTAGTCGTAGCTTAGACTTTTTTTCCCGCGCTTTTGCAGATTTTTTTCGCGGGCTTTTGTGTACACGTGTTTACATGGCTTGCGAGGTACTTAATATCTAGTGTTTTCTCTTTCAATTGTTATTTGAGTCTCTTTTTGCTCATTTTAAGAAACATGAAAATAATCCTCTTCTTTAAAAATAATATTTATTTATACATTACTTGGTATTTTGTTTATCATCTAAACTTTAAAAGTAAGCATCACAGTTTCCACAAAGAGATATAAATGTTTTCTTAGGATTTTTTATTATGTGGTAATTACACCCGAGGAACAAAATTTGTTTTTTTAATTCTTTGATCGAGGTAAGAAATTATTATTATTAGGGTCATAATTACACAGGCATAGCCGAGGTATTTCTCAAGGCTTCCAAACATTTGGGCTTTATGATTTAAGTAGAGCAACTTTTTTTTTATCATTTGGGCTTTTTCATTTAAGTAGAGCAACTTTTTATCATATGAAATCCTAAAACGGGAACCTGTCATGGTCATCAACCCCATAATCCAAATTTCTGCATCAAATCTAAACTATGAAATTTAAGAAATTTATTTATAAATTCTGTTTACGTACAGAGTTGAAGTCTTTGTCAGATTATTTTACTTGAAATGCGTGTATCAAGCGTTACGAAGGTCCAGAAATTGATCCGTAAAGGGAGTAACTTCCTTGAAAAGTTTTCATTCTCGATAAAGAGTTAAAACTCGTGGGGTAAGAATATTAAATAAATAAATAAAAATTATTAGATCTTTTAATGGATGTGTAAAGCTGATTCCCTGTCTTTTGGAGCATATACAATTAACAGCCACAGTTATTATTATTATTATTATTATTATTATTATTATTATTATTATTATTTTTATTACTATTATTATTAAAAATATTATAACAAAAATTATTATTTTAATTGACATTATCATTATTATTATTATTAACAATTATAATTTCTATTAATAGTATTATTATTATTATTATTATTATTTTTAAATAATTTACAATTTTATTAAATTTTTTTTTTTTTTGGCAAAGTGATTTTTGCAAACTTTTTTTCTTGAAAATTTGTAATCAACCTTCGGGTTTTAAGGGGACCCTCAACTCAAAGACCCCCCACTTGGGGGGGGGCTGTTATAAACATTATTTATTTTTATTAATTATTAGTTTTATAGACCAGATTAATGCGGTTATCTTTGGGCAACTATAAATAAATCAAAATTTGACCAAAAAAAACAATTTATAATTTTATACTTGTTCAAGATAGAATACTGGGACAATCAGAAGTCGCACGGGATTGGTTAGTGTTTTGTTTACAAGCTACAAATCTTCTGATTGGTTTAAAACAACAAGCGAAGGAAAATGTTTTTTTTTTTAGTTTCAGAAAAATTTTATCAACCCACAATTAAAAAAAAGTGGATTTTTTTTTTTATTAAATATATATAAAAAATTAAAAAAAAAAAAAAAAGTTACAATTTGAGTCCTGACTTTGGATCCAAATCCAGCCAAAGTTTCAATAAAATAATTGATTTTGACTACAATTTCAGCTCCGAATGACTCAGTCTCCAGCAATGCCTGACAATAATTTCATCACAACGCATTTACTAATCTCACACATTCTCAATTTAACCATCATAATAATAAAAGATGATTTTGCCTCAATTTGTAGAGCAAGGTCAAAGGTAGGCTTAGCATAGCCTATATGATAACTTGAGGACTAAATTGCAGAACAAGGTCAAAAGTGGGCTTAGCATAGTCTATGTGATAACGTGAGGACTCAATTGTAGAGCAAGGTCAAAAGTAGGTTTAGCATAGCCTATATGATAATCTAGAGCAAAGTCAAAGGTAAGCTTAGCATATTTTATATGATAACGTGGCAACTCAATTTGCAGAATAAGATCAAAAGTTGGCTTAGCATAGCCAATATGATAACGTGGCCACTCAATTTGTAGAGCAAGGTCAAAAGTAGGTTTATCATAGTCTATTTGATAACATGGCCACTCAATTTGTAGAGCAAGGTCAAAAGTAAGCTTAGAATACTCTATATGATAACATGGCCACTCAATTTGTAGAGCAAGGTCAAAAGTAAGCTTAGAATACTCTATATGATAACATGGCCACTCAATTTGTAGAGCAAGATCAAAAGTAAGCTTAGAATACTTTATATGATAACATGGCCACTCAATTTGTAGAGCAAGGTCAAAAGTAAGCTTAGGATAGCCTATATGATAAAGTGGCCAGTTCGCCTACGGAGGTTCCTTTTTCGATTCCTAAATATAAACTCTATATAAATTTGCCCTAAAATTATAATTATAAATAAATAATAAATAAATGAATTACAAACTTCTTTTGAAGGTCACTAACTCGAAAATCAGGGATTTAGAAAAGCAAAATTCTTTCTTTTTTTCTTATTGCAAAGCTTTAAACAAATAAATAAATTAATTAATTAATTAATTTATAAATTAACTCATTAAAATTTAAAGAACACTTTCAATTTATGCATTTAAGAGGTTAAGGGGAAGCAATATACTTAGCAAATTAGGAGAATAACAATGGTTTAATCTTTTTTCTTTTTCTCTGCATACATTTTCTAAACTAAATTCTTTTCCAATATTTTATTATTATTATTATTATTATTATTATTATTATTATTATTATTATTATTATTATTATTATTATTATTATTATTATTATTATTCACTACACCATATACCGCATGATGCAGAGTGGTGTCGACTGCACAAAGGAAAAATTCCTGCAATCATACGTGGGAAGAGAAAAAAAAATTGGTTTAAAAGGGATTTCCAGCCTTTAGAACAATGCGAAGAACTATTCTTTATTATCCAATCTTGCCGCCTAATTCAATCTCTTGCTTTTAAATTTTATATTCCTAATATTAATGTTGAATTTTCCATTTAAACTGAAAGTATTTTATCTGAAAGTTTTGTTGCTCAGCCAGAGATTTTGAAAAAATAATTTAATTGAGATTCATTTAATTTTGTTTTTTGAAAATTCCGATATTTTAAGTAAAATTTATTATTTTAAAATAAATATTTTAATATTTTTAAGTTGTTCGAAAATTATTTTTTTTATGCAATTCTTAAGCATTCTCTTAAACTATCTTTCAATTTTCAAAGAAGATTGTGAATATTGCTATGTCTTTTCTTCTCTTATCCTCTCCTCTTCTCTTCTCTTCTTTTCCTTCTGATGCTTCTTCTTTCCTTTTCCCATCTGTTTTAAGCATCTCCACTCCTGACAACAGCCGAATCATATATATATATATATATATATATATATATATATATATATATATATATATATATATATATATATATATATATATATATATATATATATATGAAAAATCTTGATTTTGTGTAAATCATTAATTTCCTTAAGCTGCTTGTACAAAAGCTCAATCTCGCAAGTTTTCAACTATAATAGTTACATTGGCGATTTCTAAGAGCTGACAAATCTTGCCCTTATCAATAGAGACAAGGATTATTTTTTAATCTCCAAATTCACGACCCTTCTAATTCAGATCTAAATAATAATCTTTTGCAAAAATTTGATATAAATATTATTGTTGTCGGCCTATATCATACATTGATATATATATATATATATATATATATATATATATATATATATATATATATATTATATATATATATATATATATATATATATATATATATATATATATATATATATATATATATTATATATAGTGAACTTAATTACAAATGTTATACCCTAAGAAAATATTGAAAATGCAACTTTTTTAATAAAATAAAACCGAAAGGTTTACATAAAACTACATAAAATAATAAAACAGAATTCGAAAGATTGATTTAGTCTTCAATCTTTCAGGTTTTCTCATGTATCACCATTGCTCGTTAGGAAAAGCTTACTGCTATCTGTGTTAATTCACTTAATTTTATTTCTTTTGTTATTTTTGCTCAAAATTTTTGTATTGGGATTGTCACCACAATTTCAGTTGAAAATCATCATGTAATTTACAAGTGCTTTTACGGCCTCTCTGATAAAGTCATACTGAGTTGTTCACACCACAATATAAATATACATACTAACGTTTATACTGTAGGTCGGATGGATAGGGAGATTCATAGACAAGCGGGGATAAGGCCCTTTTGCATATGAATTTAAATTCAAAATTAACGACTATTTTATAATAAAGTTCGTCCACGGTTCGTCCTATAAGTTTTCTATTTTAAACATATAAGTTACCTCGTCGTCAATCAAGGAATTTTTTGAACATATGATATTGTTTGCCCTGTAAAACATTTATCAATAAAATAAAATAAAGACAAATATAAAAATATTTCTGATCATCAAAATAAGCCTTTGTTATTTACGAAGAAATTTTAAATTTATTTTACTTTTTTTGGAGGCAAAAATATGGATTCCTGATTGTCCTAAATTTATAACATTGATCTAAATTACTAAGTAATACTTTTACTATGTTGACACCTGCGCTCTGCTACCCCAGCTGTTCAGGCCTGACCTTGCTGCTTGCTAGCCAGGTTTTCATTTCTTGTTTTTCTTCAATTAAATGTTACTTGAAAAAACAATAGTTCTAAAAATAAACGATAATTTTTAGTGTGGACTACGAATCATTTCTGGATGTTGTGAATCCAATAAACTAAATTAAAATTATTTTTACTAAAAGAGAAGGAGAAAGTTCCTGCAATTACATCTTCTTAAAATGGAACAAAGTATTCATTCAATTATCTCAAGGAAAAAGGGAAGAATTTAGTTGTTTATTTATTACGACGAATATTCACTCTAAAATTATTATTTTTAACTTACTATTTTAAATTACTATTTTTAACTTATGCAGCCAAGCCGAGGAATTGGAAATCTTGTAGAGTTCGAGATTACTCTAAAACGTCGACAGGTGAAAAGGCCGACACGCCATTAACAAAATTTTGTCACTCGTCCAAAACGTCGACAACTTGTTTTGGTAAGGTCAAAGGGCAGACAACATTTTTCACAACTCGTCAAAATCGTTGACACAATACATCGATAACGATTAATCGATAGATATATATGATCACCGCTCACGGGCTGGGGGTTACGGGCGGAGGAGCCCACCGTAGACAAATGTTCGTGTGCAATGATTTGCTAAAATAATATATTAAAACAAAATAATTTTGGCTTAGGTGGAGATTGTTTCTGAGTTTCGATATTTTTTATATCGATATTTTTTTATGTCGATATTTTATTTTAATCGATATTTTCCTGCCTATAACTTTTTTTTATTACTCAGTTTCGTTTCATAGTCGTGCCAACGTTCTTGTGTAGGTTAGGCCTCTTTTACGGCAACTTCGGTAGTTCAGGTTATGATAAGTCGAATTAGGTTCTGCTAGAAAAGTAAGTAATAATAATTGTGTGTATGTCTAGTAATAGTACCTCTGGCAACTCTCTTGTTTACGATAGGCTTCTCTGATATTTTCGATTTTCGATATTTTTTAACAATCGAAACTCAGAAACAATCTCCACCTTTACCAATGATTTATTTATAATCATTATAATAATAAAATTAAAAAAATAGGCTTACATATCGATTGTATCGATATAAAAAAAAAACGATGTTGGTCAAACACTCGACACAATTTTTTTAACGTATGGCGAAATCCCAGACAGTTCAAACTGAAAAGAGAAGCGATCGACAGATTTTTTTCCAAACGTGCCTGCCTTTTGACCTGTCGACGTTTTGGTTATAGCTTCGTCGAGTTTGCCTCACTATAGAAATATATATACTAACGTATATACAGTAGGCCAGATAAATAGAGAGATTCATAGACAAAACGGGGATAAGCCCTTTTGCATTAGAGTTTATATTTAAATTTCAACAACTGTTTTCTAATATTCTTGTCCTAGAAAGTTGCCTATTTTAAACTTATAAGTTTGCAACGTCGTCAATTAAGCATTTTTTGAACAAATATCGTTTTTCCTGTAAAACTTTTTTTTTTATCAAGAAAATAAATAAATAGACAAATATAAAAATATTTTTTGATTATCAAAATAAGCTTTTGTCATTTACGATTTTATTTTAAATTTATATTTCTTCTTTTGCGGCAATAATATGGATTCCAGATTGTTCTAAATTTATAACATTGATCTAAATTACTAAGTAGTGCTTTTACTATGGTTTGCCTACGTTTTGCCTCACTTCTCACAACGGAGCTGTCGTTGCTCCACCAAAGATTTTAGAAAATGAGATTGTGTAAGACTAGGCGCACACTTGCGATATTCTGTCGCAACGATCGAAAAATCGTTATCGCTTTAAAATATTATAATGCACGCACTTGCGGTAATTAACCGCAACGTAAATAATAAAAAAATGAATTTGGTAGATAGAAGTCCTGTTGTTGCGTTTTTATGAAGCAATAAAAAAATACTTAAATAGAAAATGGGTACATAGACATACAAGTCAGAGGGTACTTATAAAAAAACAAGTCAGGGGGTCCTTAAGGAACAATTTTATGAATTACAAGATAATTTGAAACCTTATAAGAAATATTCCATTTCTATCGAATGAATGTCATTCATTCAGTTGAACATTCGGGTTAGCAAGAATAGATTAATTATTTTTCAACTTCATGTATCTCGTCAAAGGGTTCATTATATTGGCAATATGATAAATTATAAATTCAGTTTTAAAATATGGATTTTGTTAAGAGAAAATTATAAAATCCACTGATTTAGAATTTTAAATTTGTAGCGTCTTGTACAATGTACAGCTGATACGTCATTCTTTAGTCAGCATATTCTTTGGAAAAATATTTCAGTCAATTAGAATAATTTTTCTTAATGATCTCTCTCTCTCTCTCTATTATATATATATATATATATTTTTTTTTTTACAAAACGCCACCACTCACGGGCAGAGCCCTTTTCAAGGAAGGGGGCACACACACAAGGACAAACTCACACAAACACACACACCTAACGCACAGCTCTCAGGTGGGCGCAGACGAAAGACTTGAAGAGTGGAAGATTAAATACAGTTGGAAAAATGGAAGATGGTAGAGAATTCCACAGAATAGAGGTGGCTGGAAAGAAGGAGGTACCACAACGGGCTAGCCTGGGATTCCCTACGTCCACACAAAATTGGTGCGAAAGCAGGGCACCCCTATATATATATATATATATATATATATATATATATATATATATATATATATATATATATATATATATATATATATATATATATATATATATATTATATATATATATATATATATATATATTAAAAACAGCAGCCATAAGTGTTTCCATGTTCATTCTTGTGTGTAATCCATTTTTATTTGCGACAATCGCGTAGCTTGAAAAATTATTTCGTTTGCATCTTTCTAGCTGTTGCGAACTTTTTGTCGCACGTGCGCGGACTCTCGCCGAAAACTGTTCAATTTTCGCGACTAAATAATCGCTCGAATAAAATCGCAAGTGCGCGCATAGCCTGAGAGGAAACGTCCAATACATTTTTTTTTTTTTTGTGGGTGTGTGTGTGTGTGTGTTCGGACTTGCAGTCGTACTTCTTTGACCTCTAGAGAAATGATGATTGATTCCACAGGAGAGGTGATACAGATTGAGCAGAGCGTGAACTCTAGTTGAATCTCTCTGGCATGGAGACGTACATTTCATATTATTTCCCTTCAACCAAACCCCAATTGTTTTGCACAAAATTGAATAATCATATACAAAATACTGTTTTTTTTTTTTTTTTTTTTTTTTTTTGGGATACATCAAAGATTTTTTGTGACAAGTATTCTTACATAAACTTTATTGAAAAATATGTTTTTGTGAACAACATAGTTAAAATTTTGATGCTTCTATAAATGAAGAATTTAAATCCGAATCGAATCAGATTTTAGATGATTTTCGAATTTCACGACCTCTGTATCTGAATCCGGAACCTTCGAATACGAATCCGGATTTGCATTCGCCCATCACTAATATATATATATATATATATATATATATATATATATATATATATATATATATATATATATATATATATATATATATATATATATATATATATATATATATATATATATATATATATATATGAGATGAACTAAAGATTTATTAAAGCTGAAGTATTTTATTTTATTGTAAATGTATTTTAATAGATTTTATAAATTGAATAGTATTTGGAAACTTTTAAAACTGGCAACTGTGGTTTTCGATTGTTGTTGTCCGGTAGAGCCGTTTAGAGAATATACTTATTATGAGACCTGGAATATACTGTTTTGGTATCTAAAGAAAATAATTGGTATTTATTACTGTGCCTTATTATCTGAGTGGTTTAAAATAATAAAGT
>SEYY01022734.1:20000-32500 GCA_009176605.1 Armadillidium nasatum | reverse complement strand
TTATTATTATTATTATTATTATTATTATTATTATTATTATTATTATTATTATTATTATTACCATATAAATAAACCTTGTTAAACACATGCAGCCTAAAACAAAAAAAAAACTTGTTTAATATATTTTATTTCTATTTACGATATTTACTATTTTTTTTATTACCGTACTCTTTATTATTTACTTGTCTCGACACTAGGCATTTGTAAATATCACACCATCGAGCACAAACGAAAACTTACACACACACACTAACACAAAAACATATACATACAGACTTACTTCGATTCACTCATACCAACATTATCGTATTCAATTTACTAATTAACTTTTTATTGCTCTTCTCCCTCATTCTCATTATTATTATTATTATTATTATTATTATTATTATTATTATTATTATTATTATTATTATTATTATTATTATTGATCGTAATAATAGCAGTAGTAGTATTTCATACCTTAAAACCTCAAGACAATTTATTTTGTTACTTTCAAGGTGTTACTCACTATAGTAGCTGTACAACATACTCTACGCATTCTAGACAACTTTCTTTGTTATCACGATGTCAGTTGTAGTAGTAGTAGAAACAGAATTTACTTAAAACATCAACGTGATTTCCATAGAATATCAGGCTTTTTCTTGTAAGTACTATCTTTCACACACTCACACATACGTATACACACCTCAAAAACGAAAAACACTAAAATACAAACACATATACTATACTGTTATTTGCGCTTCTCTCACGCAACCTCTTAGTGCTTTTATTATTTTCAGCTACGTTTTTATTTATTATTATCCACACACTCACACTAATCCATAAGTACACGATAGATATACATTCTCTAATACCTTAACCTTGGCTACGACATCCTCTCTCTCAAATAAAAACAAACACAAACATACATCTTCATAAACTCAATTGCTATCCAGTATCAGGTATCTTAGCTACCTGATGAAGACATTTGAGCATAAACTAGTAATCTTCATACTCAATTAAAGACACACAAGCAAATGTATTTTTTAAACACCTTTTTGTTTCAAAATATAAGTTCATCTAGTGATGAATAATTAAAAATGCTGATTTAATTTAACTTTTAAAATAATTTAAGAAATTTTAAAATAAAGTTTTTTATTGAATATTTTAAACAAATTTAACTAAATATTACTCAAAAAGTATAAATTAACATTTTAATAGCATTTTATTTATATAAAACCATCTATTTTTATATTCATAATAGTAATATGCGCAAAATGAGATATTTAATTTCCGAATAAACACGAATTTAAGTACAAAACACTATAAATATATTTATTTTCACTATATAATATTATTACACTTTACTATACTTACCAATCACCGAAGGGTCATTATTACAAAACCTTACTTTATGAAACAATTAACAGTTATAACGTTAATTACATATATACCCATTATTATTAAATTCCTTTTCATATCCCATGAAAATACTTGCTAACCTTTTTTACCTCTATCCTGATATTGATGACTGGAAACATATACCCATCCTGATAAAGACCAGTTTCTCAACCATAACTAACCATAGCCCAACCCTGTCATTTACATATATATATATATATATATATATATATATATATATATATATATATATATATATATATATATATATATATAATATATATATATATATATGTTGGGATAGGCCTAGCAAGCCACCAACTGATTGCCTTGCTCAAGAAACTCATGTCTTGTTCGAGACATGACAGGTGCTAGAACCTACAGGAGTATGGTGAGATAAATATATATATATATATATTATATATATATATATATATATATATATATATATATATATATATATATATATATATATATATATATAGTACACTTATTTTGATCCCTTTTAACATTTCAGATAAATATCACAATACCTTTTTACCTTTCTCTTGACATTGCTGAATGAAAACATGCACCTACCATGGTCAAGACTCTATCTCACCTCTTCAAGGACTTATTATTATTATTATTATTATTATTATTATTATTATTATTATTATTATTATTATTATTATTAATAATAATTTTCGTCCTCATGAACTCGCATACATCAAGTTCATTACATCAGAACCATATCAAGAGCCGATAAAGTTATCAAGCTGCAGCAATCTTTTTATGTCAAATTCTTTTTATCCAATTTTCACTGCTTATTTCTTACACCCATCGTGATAAAGACAGTGTCCTTACCATCAGTCATCATAAACTAGCCCTATCATTTGCATATTTATTCTATATATTCGGTCACTTTTAGCTCTCCAGGTAAATTATCATCTTACCTTTTTGCCTTTTTCTTGACATCGATGAATGGAAACATTCACCATCGCAGCTCCAGATTCCTTATCCCTAGCATTGAGCCTCTTCAGAAGTCTTTATTATTATTATTATTATTATTATTATTATTATTATTATTATTATTATTATTATTGTTATTGTTATTGTTATTATTGTTATTAGTTATTATTGTTATTATTATTATTATTATTATTATTATTATTATTATTATTATTATTATTATTATTATTATAATTATTATTATTTCAATTTTCGCCTATATGGACTTATATACTGGCAATCATTGTATTCTCACCATATCAAGAGCCGACACTTTTACATTAAAAATTAGCAAACTCCATCCTTCTTTTAACGTTTAGTCCTCTTACCCTATTTTGAAAGCCAATTCCTTATATGTATCAATAATGTATTAACAGAAGAAACAGTAATCACCAATCCAGAATATACATTATCTCAAGCTCTTTTACTCAGTCTAAGGCTCCTTCTTTCTAACGCTCACTTTCTTTCAATTATTTCCTATACTGATAGGTGACATCCATACATTTTGACATATCAAAAGTTGAAATACCATTATTTGCTTTCCATGACATTTTCTTATCATTATAAGAAATTCTAGTATTCAAGGTTATATATATATATATATATATATATATATATATATATATATATATATATATATATATATATATATATATATATATATATATATATATATATATTTATATCTCCTCCGGCGGGCAAAGGCCAGAGGCCTACCAAATTCCACCGGAGTTGGAAAAAATCTATCATCATGGTCGATGGTGGCTGACGTGTCCAGATACACGGCGTTTGAAAGTATACAAGTCAAAGTAAGTTGGGAAAACATATAAAGGGAGTGTGTTCCAGACTTTACCAGTAGAGTATATGTAAGACTGAGCATAGAGATTAAGTTTGGGGTCGGAGAGTTGGACAGAGAAAGGATGAGAATGTGTAGAAAGGCGTGTCGCACGAGCTCTTCTCAATGGAGGAGGTATGCGACGAGAGAGTTCAGAAGAGCAGTGTCCGTTGTAATTGCGATAGTAAAGAGAGAGTGACGCAACAATTCGACGGACAGAAAGAGATTGAAGAGAGTTAGTAAGAGCAGGAGAGTTGATGAGACGAAATGCCCTAGACTCCACCTTCTCTAGGAGAGCTGTATGTGTGGAACCACCCCATATGTGCGAAGCATACTCCATACAGGGGCGAACAACTCCCCTATACAGAACAAGCAACTGGGGTGGCGTGAAGTAATTCTGAAGGCGCCTCAGAACACCCAACCTCTTAGAAGCTTGTTTAGAAAGAGAAGTAATGTGATCTTTCCAAGAAAGATCTCGAGAAAAAGAAACACCAATTATATTAAGAACAGATGAAGGCTTGAGTTGTGTGTTTTCGAAGAAGATATCATAGTTGTGTGGAAGATTGTGTCGAGTGGAGAGATGAAGGAATTGAGTTTTTGAGGCATTGAAAACAACCATGTTTTCTTTGCCCCAATTTGAAATACGAGAAAGATCAGAGGTTAGTTGCTCCAAGGCTACTCTTCTCGAGTCTATCAACTGCTGTTGGGTGGGACGTTTTTCAAACTGGAAGGAATAATGAAGTTTGGAGTCATCAGCATAGGAGTGGATAGGAGATGAGGTAATAGAGAGAAAGTCATTAATGAAAAGTAGAAAAAGTGTTGGGGATAGGACAGAACCCTGAGGAACATCACTGTTAATAGATTTAAAGGATGAACGGTGGCCGTCTACAACAGCTGCTATAGAACGACCGGAAAGGAAATTAGCGAGAAGATCACAGAGAGAAGGATAGATACCGAAAGAGGGAAGTTTAGAAATCAAAGCTTTGTGCCAGACTCTATCGAAATCTTTCGATATGTCTAGCGAGACAGCAAAAGATTCACCGAAATGCCGAATAGCGTAGGACCAAGAATCAGAGAGAAGGGAAAGAAGATCACCCGTAGAGTGACTCTTACGAAAGCCATACTGGCGATCAGAGATAAGATTAGAAGAATTGAGATGTTTTCAAATCTTCCTGTTAAGGATAGATTCGAAAACTTTAGAAAGAATGGAGGTCAAAGAAATAGGACGATAGTTAGAGGGTTGAGAGGGGTCCCCCTTCTTCGGCACAGGCTGAATGAGCGCACGTTTCCAGCAAGAAGGGAAGGTTGAAGTAGAGAGACATAGACGAAATAGTTTACCGAGGCACGGTGCAAGCTCGGAAGCACAAGTTTTGAGAACTACAGGAGGAATACCATCAGGACCGTACGCCTTCTTAGTATTAAGCTCAGAGAGAGCAGAAATGATATCTTTAGAAGAAATTCTAATTTTAGGCATAATTGAGTTAGATAGGGGGTTGAAGGAGGAGGAATAGCTCCGGAATCGTCTAAGGTTGAATTAGAGGCAAAAGTTTGAGCAAAGAGTTCAGCTTTAGAAGAAGGTAAAACAGCAGTTGTACCTTCGGAAGATATTAAAGGAGGGAAAGAGGAAGAAGCAAAGTTAGAGTTGACATTTTTTGCAAAATGCCAGAAAGAACGTGAAGAAGAGGAACCAGAAAGATTATTGCATTTTCTACGGAGAAAGGAGTTTTTAGTGTTTAGAAGGATAGAATTTAAACGATTCCGGGATGAAATATAAGTAGCATAAGTTTCTGAAGTTTGAAGACTACGGTAATCCCTGAAGGCAGCATCCCTGCGGCGGATAGCAGGAGAACAAGCAGAGTTAAACCAAGGTTTGTTAGGTTAAGTAGAAGGGAAAGAATATGGAATGTACGCCTCCATGCCAGAGATAATCACCTCAGTAATGCGTTCTGCACACTCTAAGGGACCCCTCCCACGGAAGCAATAATCATTCCAAGGGAAATCAAAGAAGTACGACCGCAAGCCTGACCAGCTTGCGGCACCGAAATGCCACAAACGTTTCCTTTCAATAGAAGGGGATCTTTTTTGCGAAAGATTTGAAGAGATAGAAGAGGATACAGAGATAAGAAGGTGATCGGAGGAACCCAGAGGAGGAAGAGTATAACAGTATAAGGAGAAGGATTAGAAGTTAGGAAAAGGTCTAGAATGTTGGGTTCATCTCCAAGACGATCAGGGATACGAGTAGGGAGCTGCACCAACTGCTCAAGGTAGAATGGCAAGAGAGCCTAAGCCATAAGGTGGAAAATTCGGAAGACTCCAAATTAGAGACACGAGAACAAACGACATCGTTGCGCACGTATGCACAACAACCGCCTTTGGCTGAAAATTGAGGATAGAGACAGTAGGAGGAAACAGAATACGGTTTGCTATCAGAACGCTCAAACATCTTAGTTTCGGTGAAGAATAAGAGGTGAGGTCTAGAAGAAGAGAGGTGATGTTCAACAAAGTGGAAATTAGAGTGCAGACCGCGAATGTTGCAGAAATTAATGAAAAAAAATAGACGGTTCATCAGGACGAGCCGGCAGCTGTGTCCTGGTGGCACCAACCCCATCACCGGAGGCCACCAACTCCCAAGTGGTGATTAGGGAAGGGGTGGATGAGGGGCTATATTTGGAAGCCGCCCCCCGGGGCTTCTCCGAGGCAACTTTTGTTAAAGCCATTATTTAGTTTTTATTTTGTTTTTATTTTTTAAAGGGTGTCTGTATTAATGTTTTGAGTGTGCGAAGGAGAGTTTACTCCGATTTAGAAGAAGGTGAGCGCGAAATGAAACGAACCATTGGGTACATTGATGAGATGGGAAGTACCCTTAACATCGCATATACCCAATGGGGGTAATCTCATCGCCTCGGGAGCGCTAGTTCCCTCCCTATATATATATATATATATATATATATATATATATATATATATATATATATATATATATATATATATATATATATATATATATATATATATATATATATATATAATATAATATAAATATATATAAATATAAATATATATAAATATATATAATATATATATAATATTACCATACATATACATATATATACATATATATATATATATATATATATATATATATATATATATATATATATATATATATATATATATATATATATATATATATATATATATATATATATATGGACCGTTTATTTTGAAAGTGGTGTAAGTCCATTTTCTTTTGTTTCGAGAAAATTAAAGGTTACTATATTTGTGGATTTAAAAATACAGGCAAATCATATGAGGTCTGGCATTGTTTCTATTGTTTTATCAACATTTAATTTGTTTATATAAATTTGTTTTTGGCTAATTAGACTACGATAACACATATTTATGGGCTGTAAATGGACTTACACCACTTTCAAAATTAGACAATTGTAAAAATCGTTTAATTTCAATTTTGGAAAATCAAATATCGCTTAAAATATACTTCATTTTAATATAATTTTGTTTACAAATACGCATAACAACACAAAATTTTATTTTAGACGGCAATTACATTGTCATTACAAGATACTGATTACAAGAATTTACTTATTCTCTGCATGTGGTAGTGTTTCAAAATATGCATGATGCACCGGAGGTATATAGGGTAGTAGCTGCTTTCATGTCTTTATATTTTTCGTACGTAATAGGTCTGGCATTTTGGTACAAAGGCTCCAGGGCGATTTTTTCAAATTTTAACGGTCTTCCAGGACGTAGAGGTAATAAATTGATAATTTTAAATTCTGCGTCCGTCATCGTTGTTTTATAAAAAATGGTATATGGTGCAATTTTGAGGAACCTCAACCAACATATTTGCAACCAATTGACCTGTTCCCCATTAGTATTTTTTTTATCTGTTTTTTAATTGCATTTTGGAGATTTTTTGTTGAAATGAAATTCTCCCGTTTCATTTCATATCAAATGAATTTATCCTGTTTTCTACATTGCGCTATTACATTATAGTAATCTTGTGGTGTGTACACAAAATTCATTTTTCTCAATGCCATTTCTATGATGCCAAAATCTGCATCGTTCGGAAGGTATGAATGCCCCGAGAGTATAAATGAAAAATAACAAAACACTGATCGGCATCCATCTGATACGCCACCTACCTCTGTCAATTGGACTTACACCACTTTCATAATCGATGATTATGCAATTTCATTTACCGACCGATTTTAAGTTGTACAAAACATGGGATTTTTTTGAGAAATTAAACACGGACTAGTTATATATAAAAAAATTACATTAAATTAAGCATGAATTACGTGATAGCTCATTTTTCTCAAAAATGGACTTACACCACTTTCAAAATAAACGGTCCTATATATATATATATATATATATATATATATATATATATATATATATATATATATATATATATATATATATATATATATATATATATATATATATATATATATATATATATATATATATATATATATATATATATATATATATATATATATATATATATATATATATATATATATATATATATATATATATATATATATATATATATATATATTAAAATAATTAAGTAAAATTTAAACACATTTTAAAAATCAAAGCATAAAAGAAAATAATTTATGCGAATTTTCACTATACATCGTAGCGCATTCGAAACAAAGATGAATTCTGAGTCTTGTAATGTTCAACTCAAATACTATGAAGGTTCGTATCCAACCCAGCAATTACTTAGCTTTAGTTGGATTTATGACGTCAGAGGTTAGTGTGTTCATTTCCCTAGAGGTAAATGGCGTAGCGAGTCAAAGCAATGGAAGGTTGGTCACGCTGAATTTGGTACACATGATGTAGCGCTGAAATGTGTGATTAAATTTTTACTCATGTGAGTGTGAGTATGCGAGTAAAATATACAGGAATTAGAAAGGCATTTTAATCCAACGATTCCTTTCTTCGATAAACAGGCAAAATTTGCCTCTCTCTCTCTGTCTGTCTGTCTGTCTGTCTGTCTGTCTGTCTCTCTCTCTCTCTCTCTCTCTCTCTCTCTCTCTCTCTCTCTCTATATATATATATATATATATATATATATATATATATATATATATATATATATATATATATATATATATATATATATATATATATATATATATATATATATATATATATATATATATATATATATATATATATATATATATATATATATATATATATATATATATATATATATATATATATATATATATATATATATATATATATATATATATATATATATATATATATATATATATTTAGGACAAATCGAAGCACATCTTCGATGGGATTACACCTAGAGTGAATTAAGTTAAGACAGGGAAGTTTTCCCATTAGACAAGATAATCCCACGTCCCGAGCCTAAAAAGAAGTCAAAACCACTTTAGTTGTGTCTCATCCCATGCATCATTTAAAGAGATAAGTAACATTTTAAATGTACCTAAGGGTCAAGCGGAAGTTTTATTCAATGATAATCATTTATAAATATAAATGCTGCAATGAATAATAATAATAATAATAATAATAATAATAATAATAATAATAATAATAATAATAATAATAATAATAATAATAATAATAATAATAATAATAATAATAATAATAATAATAATAACGTAAATATAATAGAAAATAAAAAAATAAAAAATTGAAATTGTAAATAAAATTGTAACGAATTTATTCATACATTTATACCTACAAATCACATAATGGTGTTCATATATATATATATATATATATATATATATATATATATATATATATATATATATATATATATATATATATATATATATATATATATATATTAACTTTGTTAATAGTATTATCTTAAAATTCAAATTTTAAATCATAAAATATTTATTTACCTCAAAGAAGGAAATCTAATCAAGTTTTATTTCATCAAATTTTGTAACAAAACCCTGATATAATATTATAAAGATTCTCCCTTCCCCCCTCCCTTATTTTTGGGATATATTTTACATCTACTCCTTCTCGAAAAACACACCACTTGTTTACGATCATCGATTAGCAGCAGAGGTATTATTATTTTAGTTCTCTTTTTTATATATATAGATAACACATTTTAAATTATTTTATATTTCATTTATATTTTTTTTCATAAGAGTAATCATTGTAGTTTTAAACAATACTTTATTATTATTATTGTTGTTATTGATATTATTATTATTATTATTATTATCATCTCTGTTTTGAAAGCAAAGGAAAATTTCCATCATTTTTAATTTTAATAATTATTATTATTATTATTATTATTATTATTATTATTATTATTATTATTATTATTATTATTATTATTATTATTATTATTAGCATTTTTTTCTTTCATCATAGTGCGAATATTTCATCCTCTTATAGCATAATCAAAAATACATTTATCTTAGTCATTCTTATTTTATTTTATTTATTGTAACGTTGGTATGTGTTTTACTGTACAATTTTTCATTCATATTAATCTCAAAATTTTATTAAGCTTTTATTTTATCACTTTATTATATATTTAATAAAACAAATACGAATCGCTCTCTCTCTCTCTCTCTCTCTCTCTTATCAAATATTATGATTTTATCATTTTATTTTATTACGATATTGTTTTCCATTCATATTAAATAATCAGATGTTTCATTAATGTTAATTTTGCTTTTACCATTTTTTTTTCATTTAATTAATTATGATTATAATTTTAGGCTTATAGAATGGAGTTTGAATAATAAATTATGAATAGAAGAAGAGTCTTCTTTACAACCCCAAAAACCAGAAGAAATCCTCCTGGTTATATATATATATATATATATATATATATATATATATATATATATATATATATATATATATATATATATATATATATATATATATATATATATATATATATATATATATATATATATATATATATATTTATCATTTTTAAAACATAATTTAGAATTCAGAATATAAATCTTCGGTTTGAAGGATAAAAATATTAAAAATATAATTTACAAAATATTAGGATAGTGTTATTTTTAAAAGTCTATTACAGAGACCAAAGTACTGTTAAAGGTACACTATGGTTACCACGATAAAGTTGAAAGTAACTACCTTACCCTCGGTAATGTCAAAAAGGCTATTATAATTTTCACGGTACTGTAGAGAGAATATTACAGTAGCCAAAAACTAAAATAATGTTCCAAATCTACTTACAATAACCTTAGTAATGTTAAAAGGCTACAACAGGATCCATGGTACTGTTGAAAGTCTACTCTATTACAGAAATAACAGTAATGATGGAAATCTATTTCAATAACCACTCTATTACAGTATTCACGGTAATACTGAAAGTTTATTACAGTAACAACAATTATATTGGAATTTTATTAAAGTAACCACGGTAATATCCACGCTAATACTGAGTGTACTAGAGTAACAACAATTATATTGGAATTTTGTAGAAGTAACCACGGTATGCACAGTCGTCAACAGAAGTTCGTTCCTATTAGACTGGAAATAAATATTTATATAAAATGGAGATCATTTCATAAAAGCTCTATTTTGAATAAAAAGAAAATAAAAACATTCAGCGGGGCTTATTTGAACTGTGACTGGCTGAACCTGAAATGATCTCTATTTTAAATAAATATTTATTTCCAGCTTAATAGGAACGAACTTTTGTTGACGACTGTACATTACAGTAGCCACGGTAATATTGAAAGTTCATTTCGGAAAAAACAATTAAATCGGAATTTTATTAAAATAACCACGGTAATACTGAGTCTACTAAAGTAACAATAATTATATTGGAATTTTATTAAAGTAACCACGGTATGTACATTACTGTAACCACGGTAATACTGAAAGTCTGCTACAGTAACCATATATATATATATATATATATATATATATATATATATATATATATATATATATATATATATATATATATATATATATATATATATATATATATATATATATATATATATATATATATATATATATTACCTTACAGTATAGTGTATTCAAAGTTTTGAATAACAGAAAATGATAATCCACACAAAAGCCCACTATTTATAAATATTTCATAATTTACGAAAAGTTTTATGTTAGTAAGAAGTCTTATATTATTAAAAAGTGTTTTCTTTTTAATTTGAAAATAAGAATTTAAAATTTCTTTTTTCTTTCCAAAAATCAGTTTTAATGCCTTCTATCAATTGATGTTTTTGACGTGAAACTTTTTCCCTGTGAACACTTTTAAGTCAAGCCCATTTAATCTTTCGTTGGAAATAGCTGATCTTTGCCACGTTTTAGCACGTCGTAAGGTACTAAACGACCTTCCAATTGTACAAGTAGTTGGTTCAAGTGTGAGAAGTAGTTTGATTGCTTGTGCAACTGCTTGATAAAATGTGCAATAATTTTGGAGTAATTTGTTGTAACACATTTTATCATCTATTTGTTCCCTATCTGATTATTTCCGGAATTTAAACCAAGATTCTGCTTCACCACTTGGGTTGTCAATGCTATATTCGGTTATAGCGAACTCAAATTTTTTTAAATATTCTCATTTGGTTAATTTTCTTATTTTAACTGTGTGCAAAATGCAAAGAAAGGTAGATGTTATATTGTGTTCCGAAAATCTTATATTCATAGATGGAATGAGAGAATCAAGGTAAGGTATAAATATTGCAACTCTGAAGCAATCCTCAGCAGAACTTTTGGATGTTCCCGAGGCTGTGTTTTTTTGAATACTGTACCTGGTAAAGAAAAATATTCACAAAAATTCTTATCTTATTAAAAAATTCCTTTAAAAACAGACCCAGCATTACTTTCACTTCTATCGGTTTTTAAAATATTTAAAAGTTTTTCTATTTGACAATGATCCTCATCCAAATTTATTACTTTAGTTTGAAGAATATTTTCAATAGACTCCAAATATGAACTATATTTCGTTATGATTATTATACAGATGAGAAATGTAGGACTTCCTACTGCTGATGAAAGATGACATGCTGCAGTTCGTGTGGCTTGCTTTACATCTGAATCAGAAAAAGATTTTCTAATGATAAGTTTATTTGACTAAAATATACAAAAAATATCCTAATTGACTTATACTTGACAGACCATCGTGTTTCGCATAACAATGGTATATTTGTTACCAAATTTTTGCGTGACGTACTTTCACCGAAAAATTTGAAAACTTGTTTTACAATTTCAACAGTGTTTCGAAATTCTG
>SEYY01022734.1:2500-12500 GCA_009176605.1 Armadillidium nasatum | reverse complement strand
AGTAAACTTTTTCCCATCTGTCTCCCCTTTGTAAACACAATCGGTAATGCAATCTATAAATACTAAAAGTCTTGTCCGACATGAATTATTGATTTACCTTTTATAAACCCTATATATATATATATATATATATATATATATATATATATATATATATATATATATATATATATATATATATATATATATATATATATATATATATATATATATATATATATATATATATATATATATATATATATATATATATATATATATATATATATATATATATATATATATATATATATATATATATATATATATATATATATATATATATATATATTAGGACAAAAAGTGCTAAAGAAGTGTGGAATAGTGTTCTCCGTATGCAAATATATACTTTTATGGAGAGATGCTCGAATTTCGATTTAGATTTTTGTTTTATGGCCTATATAAAGTTTAATAATAATTAAAATGATGGATATGCATCCATCAATCCCTCACCTACACAAGTACACACAAAAATATTCATGGTATGGCAACATTTGGGAACTAAGTTCATGTATGTGTCGGAGATGACGTTCAAAATTTGAACCAAATAAACCAAGGTTTTTTAAATAAAAGCTTATTTGCATAAATGCTATCCTCAATATTTTTTATATACAATTTATATGAGTAAGTAATGTGTGAAGTTGAATAGATGAAAAGTTCTTAAAATAACGGTTCAAAATCCAAGATCCCCAAAGCCATAGGTCGTATAAATTATTGGACAATAAAACTCTTGTTTTAAAGGTTTAAAAAAATATATATATACTTCTTGAAAATAATTTTTTTAAAAACGTTTTTCTAAGCTTAGTAAAACATTTTCCATTGCCTTTGCAGAAGGTCTTCAATATAAAAATATCAAATTCCAAACTATCTCTAATAGTAAATAATTATTTAATGGAATCCAGAAATATCAATTATAATATAATATTTAAGGAAATAAAATAGATTAATGTATAAGATAAAGTAAATAAGATTAGAATAATATAAAATATATTAAAATACTAAGAAGTGTAGAGTGAGATATTTATCGTAAGGTTGGTTAATAAATTTAAAATATTCTATTAAATCCCATTCTTGTTCCATTATAGATGGGAAATAGACAATAACACATTAACGTATACCATGGCATAAAAATATAGTGACTATACCGACTAGGTATAATCTACCTACAAAAGTTCCTCTTGATGAATAGGGCAATGCCCGTAAGATGCAAACTTTCAATAAAAATAAATTAAATTGAATGACAAAAATAATAAGTTCATTACTTTAACTGATGATGATTCATCATTGACTTTGACTGAACTATGTTTAAAACAATTTCACAAAAATTTAAAATAAAATAATAATAATAATAATAATAATAATAATAATAATAATAATAATAATAATAATAATAATAATAATAATAATAATAATAATAATATAATAATAAATTTTAATTTTCTTGTCACTAAAGGAAATGGAAATTATATATAATTATATATAAATATATAATTATATATAAAATTATATTAATAATATTATAAATATATATAAATATAAAAATTATTTAACTAAAGAAAGCATATTGATAATGAAATAAATATCTAGCATGTAGTATTGTAGAAATGAATTAAAATAAGATATTTCCACTATTTCTTTTGAAGAAACTAATATTTAATATATAATAAAAAAAATATATTTAATTTTTTTTTTTTATAATTTTTTTTGGACATGGTTCTTCACAGTATTGAAAAGGATAATTTAAATAAACAAACTGGAAGAAGAGGAAAATTTCAGTCTTGGTTCTTTTGAAAATTTAGATGATAAAAAAAAAAAATAAAAAAAATAAAAAAATAAATAAAAAATAAAAAAAATCAAATTATAATATATATATGACTATATATATATATATATATATATATATATATATATATATATATATATATATATATATATATATATATATTTTTTTTTTTTTTTTTTTTTTTTTTTTTTTTTTTTTTTTTTTTTTATTTTTTTTTATAATATTATATATATATAATATATATATATATATATATATATATATATATATATATATATATATATATATATATATATATATAATATATATTATATATATATATATATATATACATATGTGTGTATTATGTATATTTGTTTTATTTAAAAAATTAAAAAATTATTAAAAAAAAGTAATAAAATTTTTGTAGTGAATATTTTTAGTTTTTCATTTAGTGAAATCATAGTGATTACATATATATAATATAGTGTTTATTTTAGTTTCTTACTTAGGAAATTATTAATTTTTGAAAGTATTAATTAAAGTGTTAAGTGTTTATTTGAAGTGTTTATAAGTGTATATTATAAGCATTATTTATAAGTGTATATTATAAGCGTTATTTATATATTTATGTGTTTATAAGTGTATATTTTAGATTATTTTATTGTGTTTTAAATTGTATTATTGTGCTTTATTTTTTTTAGACTATTTTTTATATTTATATATTTTTAGTGTTTTATATTTTTATATTTGTTTTATATTATTAATGTTTTTAATGATAGTGATATATTTATAAATTAGAAATAGTGATATATTTATATATTTTGGTGATTATGTATATTAGTTATTTTTTTTTTTTATTAAGATTTAATAAGATTTAATATTTTTTTAAAGTATTTATATGCATAAGTTTGAATAAGTTAGGTGATATAAAATAGATGGCGGGTGGTGGGTTTAGTATAAAGGTAGAGGCCTCGAGGAATTGGTAGTATCCTCAGGAAGTGGGACCTACCATATAGCGCCACATTTCGTTTGAGTCAGTGAGTGAGTGAAGTCGAAAGTGATGGCTGAAAGGAGGGGAACTACTAAGATACTGAAAGTGGGAACATTAAATGTAAGAGGAGTGAATAAAGAAGAGAAAAGAGAAGAAGTGGGAATAGTGATGAAGGAAAAGCGATTTGATGTGTTGGCATTGACAGAAACGAAATTGAAGGTGTAAAGGGGAAATATAATTTGGGATGTACAAAGGGATATACGCCGGTATAAATGAGAGGGTTAGAGCAAGAGAGGGAGTGGCAATAGTTATGAAAGATGTGTGGTGGAGTTGTGGGAAAGGGAGTTGTAGTGTAGGAGCCAGAATAGTCTGGGTACGATTAAGGGTACGGAGGGAGTATTGGGTTTTTATATGTGCTTATGCACCGGTGGTGAGAATAAATGAAAGGGAGAGAGAGGCATTCTGGGAGAGTCTGAGTGAGTGTGTGGGGAATTTTGATAATGTAGATCATATATGTTTGTTGGGCGACCTAAATTATAGGAAGATTAGACTGCTGAGCGTGATAGGAAAGATTTATGGGAAGGTGTTAGTGACGAGAATGAAAGAATTGACAAATGAGGGAATGGGTGAGGAACAAAGGGGTTTTAGGAAGGGTAGGGGATGTGTGGACCAGGTATTCACGCTGAGATTGATTACAGAGAAATTGCGTGAAAAAAATAAAATGGGGCATGTTTTCTGGATCTGAAAAAAGGATACGATAGAGTATGCAGGAGGAAGTTGTTCGAAATATTAATGGAAAGAGGGTTGAAAAGGAAATTACTGCAGGGAATCAAAGTTTTTTATGCGAACTGTAGATCAAAAGTGAGGATGAAGAGGGAACTATCGAATCGGTTTAGTATAGGAGTGATTGAGACAGGGGTGTGTAATTTCGCCATAGTTATTTAATCTATTGATGGATGGTGTAGTTAGAGAAATGGAGAGAGAAGGGAAGGGTATTAGGTTGAGAAATATGGAGGTGAATGGGATGTGAATGTTTATTTTTTGCTGATGATGCAGTGTTGGTGGCAGAATCTGGAGAAAAGTTGAGAATACTTGTGAGAGAGTTTGAAGGGAAATGTGCAAATATGAGATTGAAAGTCAATCCAGCGAAAATTAAAGTTATGAGGATCGGTGGTGGGAATGAGATGTGGAGGGAGGAATGGGGGGTATAGAAGTGGGGGAAGGAAATTTGAGGAGGTGGATGAATTCAAATATCTAGGAATGGTGGTAAAAGGTAAGGGTGGGACGGAAAAAGAAGTAAAGAATAGAGTGGTAGAGGGAATGAAAGTGTTGGGGGCCTAAGAGAAGTATGG
Organism: Armadillidium nasatum; assembly: GCA_009176605.1. NCBI lineage: Eukaryota > Metazoa > Arthropoda > Malacostraca > Isopoda > Armadillidiidae > Armadillidium > Armadillidium nasatum. Next base: position 8,353 of record SEYY01022734.1, on the reverse strand, counting down.
AAGAAAACAAAAATTTCGAAAGAAACAAAGATAAGAATGTTTGAATATATGTGTTTACCTTCTGTAATGTATGGGTGTGAAACTTGTGTCTAAATGATCAGGCGAGGAAAAGTTTGAATGTCTTGAGATGAAAAGTTTGAGTGCGATAAGTAAATTGAGAAGGATTGATATGATTAGAAATGAAAGAATAATGGAGATGTGTAAATGAAAGGGGGGTGTAGTGGATAGAGCGGAAGAGGGTGTGCTAAAATAGTTAATGAAAATTTGAATGAATGAGGACAGAATGGTGGGCAAGGTACTTAGATCCAAGGAGGATGGGTATAGCGGGAGGGGAAGGCCAAAGTGGAGATGGATGGATGGAGTGAGAGAGATTTTGGGTGGAAGGAATTTGAGTTTAGAAGAGGAGGTAGTAGACAAAATGGAGGGCGATGGTGAAAGGGGTTGAAAGGTAGAAATGGGTATGTTTGTGAGAGAATTGTGGCGGGCACCACCCTACGAAAATGGGAAACGTGATAGTGAAATAAATAAATAATATATATATATAATATATATATATAATATATATATATATATATATATATATTTAATATATATTATATATATATATATATATATATATATATATATATATATATATATATATATATATGCACTAAAATTTCTACAAGAGTTATGGAGAAAATTGGAAACCTGCTCAAATTATGGCCAACGGGCAGAAAAGATTGGAGAGAGTAAGTGCAAGAGAATTGAATAGACGAAAAGCTCTAGACTTCACCTTTTCGAGAAGAACAGTATGTGTGGAGCCACCTCAGATGTGAGGCGTACTCCACACAGGGGCAAGGATACACTAGAGACCCTCTGAGAAGGTGAAATGTGAAAAGGAACAAACCAAAGGCAACGGAGTGAAACGGAATGGTCTAGCCCATCCTATCACTCCGCGGGTTATGAGCAGTAGGGAGTACTTTCATCGCTTCGGACGGTGCTACGTCCTCCCTATATATATATATATATATATATATATATATATATATATATATATATATATATATATATATATATATATATATATATATATATATATATATATATATATATATATATATATATATTATATATTACAACAAAAGAAAAATAAAATCTGTTTATTAGATGCAAAAAAAAGCTAAAAATATAAAATTAGACAATGTTTCAAATCAAAAACGGGTCCAATACTGATAAGAAGCAACAGACAGCCAAAGTTACAAAGATTGCTTTAAGACAACTGATTTTTTGGTGTTTTCTTGTTTCTCTTATTACACATACACAACACACAAACACACACATGGTTGATTTCAATGCCACAAGAACCCAGTTACTTCACTTAATTACTCGAAATATTTTTTCCACTCAGTTACAAAACATTCTACAAAAAGAAACTCAAATTTTTTAAAAAAAATTTATATTCTTAAAATTACTCTTTTTTTCAGCATTACTCTTGAGAGAATTGAAGTGCCTCGCTTACTAAGCAATCTTCTAAGAGGTTGGATCTTCAATTCTACTTCAGAATGTCGTCAATATACAGCAGTTGTTTGCTCTATATATAAAAATTGATACTCCCTTTTTCTGAGGCATACGTCACAGAAATGGGGTGGTATTGCATATACATCTTTTCTCTAAAGAATGGAATCTATGGCTTTACTGTTTCATCACTACTATTACTTTTTTCATTACAATGGATACTGCTCTTCTAAACTCTACATTCGTAAACTCCATCCATTAAGAGAGGTCTTGTTAATAGATTTCTAGACAGTTTATTCCACCTTTTCGTCAACTCTCTGACTACAGAGTGAACCGCAATGTTCATATGTATATATATATATATATATATTATATATATATATATATATATATTATATATATATATATATATATATATATATATATATATATATATATATATATATATATATATATATATATATATATATATATATATATATATATATATATATATTATAAATATATATATTAGCTCCTTTAATCTCCCTCTCTGACCGATGTTTTTGTCTGGGTGATTAAATGCTTCGTAAAATAAAAGTAAAGTAAGTTAGTTAAATTAGACTCAATAGCGTGAGTAGTAAGGATAGCGCTTTCGAGGGGTGCCAGATTTAGCTACTTTTCAAAAATCTGGCAACCTAAGCCAAAACGGGATTTTGATTTGCAAAGCAAATCACTCCGCTCAAATTGACCTCACGCTCTTTCCTGACACCATTTTGGAGGGTTCATCCCATTGAAATTGACCTCAAGTCTGGGGAAGGGGCCCCCGCGGGGCCCTGTGAACCCCTCAAAAATGGTATCAGGAAGTTGCCTGAGTTTGCAAAATCGCTGCGTTCAGCTCACTCTCTTTACTGACCATTTTCTTAGTGGTTCAGACCAGCTGAAATTGACTCGAATCTTGGGGTCCGGGGGTCCGTGGGTCCGCGCGGGTCCGTGAACCGACAAAGAAAATGTCAGGAAGGTCCCTGAGAATGCAAGATTGCACGCAAATGCAGAAAAGACCGTTAGGGACAGGTTGCCAGATTTTTTGAAAAGTAGCTAAATCTGGCACCCCCAAAAGTGCCCCCCTTACTACTAGCGTGGCAATGGAAACACAATTTGTTCTTAGAATTTAATAATATAAGAAGCAAATACAAAAATAAATAAATAATATTTAAGTTACCCTTAAATATTAGTCTTTAAATAATGAATATGCTAGCGTGAATTTAAGGCTTCTTCGGATATAAGCGTAAAGATTCTATTTCAATTTATTTTACATGTGAGACGTATTACCATGTACTTAAAGGATCTATTACCAGATCTTACAAAAAAATACGTTCATGTAGAACGTTGAGCTAAATGTATTAGTCTCAAATGTACAATGTATGTACTAAAGGAGGAGCATATTACCATACACCTACTACGAGAGTTGAGTGATTATTACCATTCGAACCTTATAAGACCTTCTGAGGAATGCTTTACAGCAAGGCTCTCCAAGATATTACCATCGAGGATCAGGTTGAACTCTCTCGCAGTTTTGACTACTCTAGTCATTTACTAGTCTATTGGCAGAGAAATTATAGACAAGCCCATTACCAAGCAAGTCAGCAAGCTTATTTCCAAGCAGGCAACGATGTTTGATTTTAACCTCAACCGTCTTTTGGAAATCATCTTGTAGTAAAAATGATGGAAACCTGATCCTCTTCTTCCATAATATTCACAAATATTATTTACAAACATTTCTTATAAAATTATTCTTCCTTTCTTTAATAAAGGCTAACTAAAATATTCTTAATGCACTTTTTACATGAATAAACATATTTAAATATAAAAGGTTAGAAATCACCTCCATTGTATTTCATTATTTACATTATCTTATTACACAACTTTTATTAAAGTATGGCTATCAGAATCAACTTGATTATAAAGATATAATTAGATAAAACTCTTTTTAAAGATTCTTTTTATGTGAACAATCGTTTTGGAACGTTCGAGAAATTGTTCATTCGCACACATTGTGTTAATTTCCAAATGTGGCTATTTTTACTCTTTTAAATACTTTATTAATAAATAAAGAGAAATTTTGTCTTAAATATAATATTAAATACTGATATAAATATGAATAAATATATACAAATATATAAAAGATTATATAAATAAATCAAAAGAAATAAAACCTTCAATAAAATATCATATCTCATATTAAACGAAATCTTTTAAAACACGTCTTTTACGAAAGGAAACTTAATTGCTTTAACCTCGATTTCAACAATTTATTATGAGTGAATGAGAATATTAATAATAAAACCTTTGATAAAAATGAAAACTACTTATAAAAATAAAAAGACAATATAAATAAAAATATAAATATAAGTAATAATATGATAAGGAGCCGTTTTGTTCTATTAGGAGAAATCTTTTTACTGAATATATATAAATTCTTTAAGAAATTAATATCATATCTTATACGTTTTAACATATTAAAAATAATATATAACTTTTATTATGAACATATCTAACTTTCCTTAATTAAAGGGAAAATTGAATAAAATATGCCAATAAATAAATATTATCCAAACCCTACAACTTCTAACTCAATAATAAAATAACTAGATATATTTATATACTTTTTAAGCTATATATATATATATATATATATATATATATATATATATATATATATATATATATATATATATATATATATATATATATATATATATATATATATATATATATATATATATAATATATATATATATATAATATATATATATATATATATTTTACTTACAACCTTTCCCACAATCGTGGGGTGGTATCTATCGCAGGCCACATCATCCAAACACTCACCCCTTCACCAATCTTTTCCATTCATTCCTATCCTCTGTCAACCGCACACCTCCTCCCAATTCATTCTCCTCTATCCCTTAACAGCTCCTTGACATTACTCATCAACTTCCCCTCGGTCTCCCCCTATCTCTTACACCCTCCACTTCTGAAACAAATACCTTTTTAGCCAATCTCTCTTCATTCATCCTACAAACATGTCCAAACCATCTCAGCATACTTTGTTCAGCTCTCTCAACCAAGCTCTTTCTCCATCCACACATTTCTTTTATTCTAACATTCCTGACTCTATCTCTTCTACCAACTCCACAAATCGCTCTCAGACCTTTCATTTCGAAAACTTCTATTTTTTTTCCTCTTTCTAGCGTTCAACCTCCATACTTCACTCCCATACATAACCACCGGTATACAGCATCCCTCAAACATTCTCACCTTCACCTCCCTTGGTAACCTTCCTCTATCTCAAATATCCCTCAAACCGCCTAACATTTTCTCCCCTTCTCTTATTCTATGACCAACTTCATCACTCGTACTTACATCAGCCTCTCCAAAAATCACCAATATATATATATATATATATATATATATATATATATATATATATATATATATATATATATATATATATATATTATATATATATATATATATATATATATATATATAAACCCAAATAAAAATATGTTTAGCTAATAAAAATTAATCATTAAAGGTCAAGCGAAAATCAACTATTTTTATAAGATTTCTCAACTTGTGGAAAACTATAAAAAGTCGATGCGTTGGCTTTTAGAAATATTTACAAAACATTTTCATGAACTAACCTAAGTTAAAAATCCTCTATACACACCGACGCCAGAATTTAAGTTAGCTTCTAGAAAAATGTTTATATTTTAAAACAAAACTCACCATTAAAACTATATTAAAGTGGTTCAGTGGTAAGTAAAAGAAACCAGCTGTTAAATCTTCGGCATCCGCGATAGGCCTGGCCAAGCCAGCGGTATCGCCGTGGGCCCCAAGAAACCCAAGATCTTATCCCACTGACAGGACGAAAACCTGGGTATGGTGAAAAAAAAAAAAAAAATTTTTTTTTAAAAAAATTATAAAAAAAAATTTTTTTTTTTTTTTTTTTTTTTTCTTCTTTTTCTCTCTCTCTCTTCTCTCTCTCTCTCTCTCTCTTCTCTCTCTCTCTCTCTCTCTCTCTCTCTCTCTCTTCTCTTCTTCTCTCTCTCTCTCTCTCTCTCTCTCTCTCTCTCTCTCTCTCTCTCTCTCTCTCTCTCTCTCTCTCTCTCTCTCTCTCTCTCTCTCTCTCTCTCTTCTCTCTTCTCTTTCTCTCTTTCTCTCTCTCTTCTCTCTTTCTCTCTCTCTCTGAGGTCGTCAAAATAAATTAAAACTGAAACTAATGATTATAATAATTTCTATATTTATCCCTAAAATTATTTATATACATGTAGGGTCTATATTCGGTTTAATTTCTTCGGAATATACACA
>SEYY01022733.1:70000-72673 GCA_009176605.1 Armadillidium nasatum | reverse complement strand
TATATATTATATATAATATTTATATATATATATATATATATATATATATATATATATATATATATATATATATATATATATATATTATATTATATATATTTATATATATAATATAAAAATTATTTTTTTTATATATAAAAATAATAATAAAATATATATATATATATATATATATATTATATATTATATATATATATATATATATATATATATATATAATTATAATTATATATTATTATATTATATATATATATATATATATATATTATATATATTATATATATTATATATATATATATATATATATATATATATATATATATATATATATATATATATTATAATATATATATATATTATATATATATATATATATATATATTGACTATCTCCCAGGCTGGATATAATAAAAGTGAAAAGAGGTAAAGAAATGAGAAGTAGAAGAAAGACATTACGAAGGAGATACATCTGTAAGAGGAAAAGTTTAAGCTCCAGTAAAAAGGAAGAAACGTTGTGAAATCTCTTCAGAAACTCATTTTTACACAATCTTCGTCTTTATCACTCTAAATAAGGGTCTTCATTCTATTAGTTGGATTAGCATCATCTAACCATCTGTTCTCTAAACTCTTTCTAATAGAATCCTCTGCTCATTGGTTTCAAATAATAATTTTCTGACTTTTTTTAGTAATTAAATATAATTTCCAGATTTCTACACCTTTCACCCTCATCTACTTATATATATATATATATATATATATATATATATATATATATATATATAATATATATATATATATATATTATATATATTATATATATATATATATATATATATATATATATATATATATATATATATATATATATATATATATATTATATATATATATTAATATATATATTTTAAACACGGTCTATTTTTTAATAAATTTCTGCAACATTTCCAGTCGTCAATCCAATTTACACTTTGTTAAAACATACCACATCTTTTCTTCTAGACCTCACCTCTTGACCGAATCTCAGGTGCTTGAACCTTCCGATAATAAACTCTCTGTTTCCTTTTACTGTCTCTGCTCTCAATTTTCAGCTGAAGGCTTCCCCTTCTCTCTGACTACTGGTCCTCTGCTCTTCGTCACTTTGGCACATCAGTGAATCTTTTGCTGTCGCGATGGTGACATCGAAAGCCTTCGACAGAGTCTGGAAGAAAGCTTTGATTGTTAAACTCCTCTCCTCTTTTGAAATCAATCCTTTTATTAGTGACATTCTCTTTGATTTCCTTTCGCTCGTTCTATAGCAGCTGTTGTAAATGAACACCATTCATCCATTAAATCTATTTACAGTGGTGTTCTCCAGGGATCTGTCCTATCTGCAACACTTTTTCTACATTTCATTAATGATTAGGCTATTAATAAATTACCTATCCACTCCACCCTTCATTACTCCTTTCAATTTGAAAGATGCCCCCCCCCCCACAAGTAGCAGTTAATTCACACAAGGCGGGTGGCCTTGGAGCAAGTAATCTCTGAAATTTCTCTTGTTTCTTATTTGAGCAAAAAAGACTTGGTCGTTTTCAATGCACCAAAAACTCAATTACTCCATCTGTCTACTCAGCACAACCTTCCATACAACTACGATTATGACATCTTCAAAAATACACAACTCAACCCTTCGTAGGTTCTTAATTAATATTCGCAATATTTCTTTTTCTCGCGTCTTTTCTTGGAAGGATCACATTACTTTCATTTTTAAATATGCTTCTAAGAGGATGGATTTTTTGGATCCCCACACATTTTTTCTCTTCATAGAGATGTCGCCGACCTCTGTATGGGTGGTTTCACTCATACAGCTCTCCTGAAAAGGTGGAGTCTAAAGCTTTCCGTAAACTCTCTTGCTTTCACTCTCTTTCTACCCGTCAAACTATTGCGCCACTCTCTCTTCACTATTGCTATTACAACAGACATTGCTCTTCTAAATTCTCCTGTTGCATATTTTCTCCAATAAGAAGGGACCGTTCAACACGCCTTTCTACACATTCTCACCTTTTCTCTTTCAAACTCCCTGACCCCAAACTTAACCGCCATGCTCAATCTTTCATATTCTCTATACTAGGAAAGTCTGGAAATCATTCCCTTTAATTGTTTTTCCATCTTTCTTCGATTTGAACACTTTCAAACTCCGTGAATCGGAACATGTTGCTATGTCGGCCTTAAAATCGACTACGTCCCCGTATTTCCAAAACTCCAGTGGAAATTAGTAGGTTTCTGTTCTTTGTTTGCACACCAGAATATATATATATATATATATATATATATATATATATATATATATATATATATATATATATATATATATATATATATATATATATATATATATATATATATATATATATATATATATATATATATATATATTCGGAGCCTGAGGCCCTCCAAATTCCACCAGAGTAAGAAATATCCTATCCTGATCGAAGGAGGCTAACATGTCCAGATACACGGTGTTTGAAAGTATGCAAGTCAAAGGAAGTTGGGAAAACAGATAAAGGGAGCGTGTTCCAGACTTTACCATATATATATATGGACCGACCAGGGCCCCGGCCCCGCATAAAAATCAGGGAAAACCGAGGTTTGCCTGTCGGGGTTAAAATGCCAAATTATACTTATTAATGGTGGA
>SEYY01022733.1:50000-55000 GCA_009176605.1 Armadillidium nasatum | reverse complement strand
GGAGATTCACGTTTTCATGAGTTTTAATAAAGGAATTATGAAACGAATTTCCTTGACAATTACATCATAACTGTTACCCTACTGATTATTCATTAGATCCCTCTCATCATGTAATTACAGCAGATTCTACCTCAATATGATGAATATGTAGAAGACGATAAATGGTCACCTCACTCACTCCAGGAATCTAACTGCCTTAGAACTTTATATCTATATTAAATCTAAAATTTAGTTGCTAAAACAAGAAAATATTAGAGAATTATAAAAAACATATTCAATATATGTACCTCAAATATTTTAAACTTTATTTATTTCTGAAATAAAATGAATATAAGATTAAATTGCTTATAGGGATGATGAAGGTTAACATCGTGTAAACTTTTCCCTTTATTGAGGAGAGACATTTTTATTGAAAACGAAAAATGTTACATTTTTTGTTACTTTTTTTTGTTTACGTTCAAAGTAATGGAACAGGAGACGAAAGCTCTTTTTAAAAAGTTTTTGAATTTTATGATGTTTTCTGTGACAAATTAACCATTTCTAAACACTGATCAAGTTTCCCATACAATGCAGCTCCTTTTTTGCACTTAATCACAACACATATCCTAATGAATAACAAGGATTTGGAAAACTGAGATTGTTTTTAAAATAAATAAATAAATTTAACATTACAGTTTGTCTTTTGTGAATAAATCCAAATCACGATTTTTATATACCCTGTAAGATCTGGATTAGATATTAATTAATAAAATCCTGAAATTTCTAAATTATTTTTATCATCCATTGATTTTTTGTCCATCATATATATATATATATATATATATATATATATATATATATATATATATATATATATATATATATATATATATATATATATATATATATATATATATATATATATATATATATATATATATATATATATGTAAGAGAAATAGAAGAGAAATAATTTAGTTTCCCGTCTGTTTAACATGTCCAAAAGCTTTTACCAATCGGAAGTGTTGGTAATTCTGAAATGGAGTCATTTTACACCAAAATTTTCAGGCCGATTCTTAGAGCTTTCCTCTTTGCGATATCATCCTATAAATTTTTTCTTAAAGAAGACAATAATTCTTGGAGGGTTTACATGCAAACTGCCATTTACTTTAACATTATTTGGCATAATTAAAATATATATATATATATATATATATATATATATATATATATATATATATATATATATATATATATATATATATATATATATATATATATATATATATATATATATATATATATATATATATATATATTATTATTATTATTATTATTATTATTATTTTTGCTTAGTGCGAGTTTAGAAAGTGGAGTTTATTCTGATATACTTAAATATTCAAAAGTTGTACCAATTTATAAATCTGGTAAATAACTTCTGAATAATATCGATTCAATTAATTATACTGAAAAATTAATGTACCTAAGACTGTACGAGTATAGTTCATGTGATGATAACATTATATCGAGAAATACGTGTGGATTTAAGAAATGATGTGATACATGACAGATGATATTGAAGCATAATGCAGAAGCAAAGCTTCCATAATAAAAGTTATGTTGTAGGTATGTTCTTGGAATTTAAAAAGGAATTTGACACAATTAATCACACACTTTTGTTGAGAAACAAATGAATATATGGAGTGTGAGGTCTTCCAAATAACCTATTTACTAGCTTCTTGAAAGATAGATTGTGTCAGAGAAATGAGATGTAACTGTAGGAAAACCACAGGGCAGTTGTCTTGTCTCCTTTTGTTTTCTCTTTAAGTTAATGATTTAAGTGTAGTGTTAAGAAGCATACAAGTACTATTATGTATTCCGATGGTGTAATATTATTGAAGGAGTCTGACAGCTTTTTAAATCATATAAATATCTTGGAATCAAAATAGACTATATTTTAAAGTTTCACTATCATGTTAGTGATAATCTTGGTAAAGATCTCTAGAATGGTAGCCCTATCCAGAGGTATAGGAAGTTACCTCGATCATAAACCTAAGAAAATATATATTTTTCTGAGGTAACTAGATAATAGGTTACGGTACTGTTGCAAGGGGTGGTTATTTAGTCTCTTCTTTGAAAAGGAATAGATTGCAATCTATGCAGAATGTAATCCTATGAAACCGTTTTTGTACTCTATCTGTTTCTGATATTTGTAAAGGATATAAAATTCTTAACGTAAGGGATATATATATAAATTAAAACAAATAGCGCTCATACATAAGTTAATATATGATAACTACTTTTTCAGAGTTACAACTAATGCTTCACCTTCCTAATATGCAGATTCAGCAAAGGAATATAAATGTAATGGATGTACCCCTCCCAAGGGTAAATTATCCGAAATTAGTATGATATATATATATATATATATATATATATATATATATATATATATATATATATATATATATATATATATATATATATATATATATATATATATATATTCATAATATACAGTATTATTATTATTATTATTATTATTATTATTATTATTATTATTATTATTATTGATTATTATTATTATTATTATTATTATTATTATTATTATTATTATTATTATTATTATTATTATTATTATTATTATTATTATTATTATTATTATTATTATTATTATTATTATTATTATTATTATTATTATTATTATTATTATTATTAAAATCAGATATTCTACAGTATTCACTAATATTTTTCTATTATTGCAATTATTATTATGATTTTTATTATTATTCTTTATTTTATTAATACTATCATTATTATTATTATTTTATATTCTTATTATTCCTATTATTATTACTACTCTTAGAGCAAATATAATCATTTAAATAATATTATAATTAACGTTTCGGTTATTGTTACTTGCATGATTGACACAATTATTAATATTACTAGAGTTATATTACTCTAGAAGTAACCTATCATATCTTGTATTTGTTAAATAAATTAAAATATTATACATGTATTATTGGGACTCAAAGGAAACCACAGTGTTTTCCCCCAGCAACCTCTTTTTCAGAGAACTGGACAGTCACAATATTATTATTATTATTATTATTATTATATTATTATTATTATTATTATTATTATTATTATTATTATTATTATTATTATTATAATTATTATTAATATTATAATTATTATTATTATTATTATCGTTATTATAATTATCATTATTTTCATTATTATTATTATTATTTTTGAAAGTAGTAGTATAGGACCTGCTGTGAAATTGTAAACCTGTAAATGTATCATTTCCTGAGTAAAGTTTGTGAATTGAAATAAATTATTATTATCATCATTTTTATTAAATTATTATTATTATTATTATTATTATTATTATTATTATTATTATTATTATTATTTTTATTATTATTATTATTAGTGCAACTCACATTTCACATTCAAAAACATTACCCCATTAAATGACAAAATATAATAGCTGGCTTAAAAAATAAAAAATTTGATATCTTGAGCGTCCCAAACCACGAATACAAACTCGTGACTGACATCATTTCCACCCCAGTAGGTCACCTATTCAATGCTTCAATCCTCTCAGGCATTTTCTCCTCAACCCTCAAAACTTTCCTCGTGACTCCCATATTTAAAAAAGACGATTCCTCCCTCCCCAAAAACTATATACCAATTTCCATTACTCACACGATTAGCAAAATATTCGAAAAAATAATATTTGAGCAGTTGAATGAATATCTCAATTCAAATTCGCTACTTAGCGATTTCCAGTTCAGCTTCAGAAAAGGCCGCTCAACCTCGGACACACTTATCTGTCTGACCGAAAAACTTTACAAAAATTTAGAAAATAAAGGCTCCACAGCCCTTCTGCTACTAGACTTCACCAAAGCATTTGACACAATAGACCACTATATCTTATAACAAAACTAAAAAGACTGGGTTTCGATGGCCTAAACTTACAGTGGTTTGAAACTTACCTCAAAGGTAGACAACAATACGTAGAGCTGGATGATATACTTTCTAACACGCAACAAATAAAAACTGGCGTTCCACAGGGATCCATACTTGCACCACTTCTGTTTTCAATATATACAAACGACTTAATAAATTCACACAACTCTTTCTCAGTCTCGTTCGCAGATGATATATCTATATTGATCAATGACAAGAACCCCGAAACACTATCCAAAAAAGTTGAAACCTCTTTAACAAACATCATGAGATGGGTCGACGCAAATAAACTATCATTAAACATACAAAAAACCTCCTACATTTTAATAAGCAATAAAAACGTTGGAAATAATTTTAAAATAAAACTAAAAGATATCGAACTAACCCGGTCAAATACCGCTAAAATCATGGGAGTCATAATAGATGACAAGCTGACATTTAAAGAACACATAAACACATTAGTAAACAAACTCGCAAAGTATATGTGCATCCTTGTTAAATTAGCTAAATCCATTCCACTGTGTGTTCTAAGAAAAATATATTTTGCACACATCGACCCCCACATACTGTACTGTCTACCTGTTTATGGATCAACAACTAAATGTACCACACATCAAATCATAACAATGCAAAAATGAATCGTAAGACTACTCAGCGGCAGAAGAGATTTTTATAGTCATACACCACCTTTATTTAAAAAACTCAACATATTGCAATTTGATCATCTCCTAAACCTCTCACTCCTAAAGGAAATATACAAAGTAATAAACAATAGCACATGTGAATTCCTAAAAACTAACCATTACAACAATCAAACTGTGAGAGGAATAATCTTAAGAAATAACACAAACCTCCAAACCCCTTCTTATAGGCTCACCAAAGCACGTCAAGCAGTTAGCTACGTCTCCACCATTCTATACAACAATCTCTCTGACGACATAAAAATTGACAAATCAATAAAATCATACGCGCACAAAATTAAAAAATTATTCATCAATTCGTATTGACCCCTTATTATCATTATTATTATTATTATTATT
>SEYY01022733.1:37500-47500 GCA_009176605.1 Armadillidium nasatum | reverse complement strand
TATTTCAAATACAAGAAATTTTGAATTCCACAAATTCTACATTACTATATATATATATATATATATATATATATATATATATATATATATATATATATATATATATATATATATATATATATATATATATATATATATATATATATATATATATATATATATATCTTCTAGTGGGAAAAGGCCAGAGGCCTGCAAATAACTACCAGAGTTGGGAAATTGTCTGGGTGGGTCAAATTGAAAATCAACATACCCCGATACAGAGGATTTGAAAATGTATATGTCAAATAAAGCTAAGAAAATAGATAAAGGAAATGAGTTTAACACTTTATAAGAGGAGTTCATGTAAGACTAAGTATTGAGATAAGTCTGGTGTCAGAGAGTTGGAAAAGAAAAAGGATGAGACTGTGTAGAAAGTTTTGTCTTTCGAGCACTTCTCATTGGAGGAGGTATGCGACAAGAGACCAAAAGAGTAGTGTCCGTTGTAATTGTGGTAATATTGAGGATGACTCACCAACAGAAAAAGAAACCGAAAACCCAAAATAGTTGATGAAACCAAAATCCATACATTCCACCTTTTCAAGGAGAGCTGTGTGAATGGATTCATTTCTTATGGGTGAAATATGCTCCATACAAGAACGGGTGGGGTAAAGAAATTTCAAAATCACCTGAGAATACCAAATCTCTTAGAAACTTGCTTAGAAAGAGAAATAATGTTATCCTTACCAGAAAGATCACGAGAAAAAGATATTCCGAGAATATCTAGGACGGGAAAATGTTTAAGTTGCGTGTTCTGAAAGATGTCATAGTTGTGTGAAATATTAAGTCTAGTAGAAAGATGGAGAAACTGAGTTTTTGAGATACTGAAAAAAACTGCTCTAGTTTCTCAAGGGCTTTCTTTCTAGCGATAATTAATTGCTGTTGGGTGAGACGGACTTCAGAATGAAAAAAATAATGGAAGGTAGAGTCACCAGGTTAAGAGAGGATTAGTAATGAAGTAATAGATAGAAAGTCAGTAATTAAATATTTGGTAATAGAATAAATATCTGAGGAATACCACTATTAACAGATTTAAAGGATGAACGTCTACAACAACTGTTATAGAGCGAAAGGGAAGGAAGTCTGACAGACAGTCACAGAGAGAAGGATAGATATCGAAAGAGGAAGTTTAAAAATCAAAGCTTTCTGCCATGCTCCATCGAAAACTTTTTGATGTCTAGTACAAATCAAAAACTTCACAGAAACGTCATATAGCCGAGTACCAATAGTCAGAGAAAAGAGATTGAAGATCCTTATTGCTTTCGAAATACGACACTCCTTCATTACACCTTTCCAAATAGATCCACTTTATATATCTATACTTGAATTCAACATTAATTAAAGTAAAATAAAAGTAAGAATTCAAAGTTTAAATTACATATTAAAACAGGAAATAACATGCCTAGAGTTTGCAGTATTCGAACAAAATTAATGAGTGAATGCCACTTCTTGTGCTGCGAGGTTGTGGAATGCGAAAGGTCAATTACCTTGAGCATCTGCTACTGTAGGACCCATAGAAAAGAGGTTGCATGCCAAAGTCACGTGGCAGAGACAGAGGGTCAAGGGAGTTTGAAAGTAGGGGAAAGTTTATTAGTTTTTTCGCCTTAAACTCAACCCTGTTCCAAAGACAGGCAGAGCTGAAGCTCCCACCCCACTACGTCCCAAATAAGGGAATAGTTTTCTATAAATGGGTGAATAAAACCCTTTTATTATTGGAGTAACTGTTCGGAAGAATAATACTGTCCCAACTGAAGAGAACTCTTATCCCTTGTAATTACTGTGATATGAGGTTTCGAAGATAATTTGTAGTTTATGTTCAGAATAAGAATGTTTTCTTTTTGTGTGTCTGTGCTTACAGGTAAGACGGGAGAGTCGTCAAAGAACATTGGAAAGTTGGGAAATGTTTTTGGGAGAGAGATGTGAAGACTGAGACTTTAAAGAGTTGAATTTCACAATGCTGAGGTGACCCGTCACCCCGAGAAATCACATTTAGAGCGACAAGATGGCAACTCTAGATTCAAAAGGAGAGGATTTAAATTGCGTGGAAAAATTGAAAGTTGAGTCGTGAGCATAAGAATGAATGGAATTAGTAGTGTTGCTGAGATTATTAATGAAAAGTAAGAGTAAAGTTGGAGATAGAACAAAATCTTGAAGAACACCAAAATTAACAGGAAGAGTTCGTTTCATCAACAAATGCTGATATATAACAATCTGAGAGAAAATAGACATTAGTAAGCAAAGAGAAAGAAGAAATCCAAAGGTTAGACTGAGAATAGTGACACTTGCCATAAACTGTCAAAAGTTTCAGATTCCTCAAGCGCCATATTCAGGACTATCAGTACTACCTAAAGACAGATCTGAAGTCAGTGAGATAGGAAAGTATGTCAAAAATAGACTTCGAAAGTCGAAAGCCATATTGATGATCTGAAAGAAGGGAATGAGATTTCAGATAATCTTGGAAATGAGAGTTGAGAAGAGCTTTCAATATTTTAGACAGAATGCAAGTGGGAAATTATAGGACTATATTTAGAAAGATTAGAATAGATACCTTTCTTCGTAATCGACTGAACATATGCACGCTTCCATCACAAAGAGAAAGTATTAGTATTAAGGCATAGAGAGTAAAATTGAACGAGAACAGGAGATAGCTCAAAATACGAAGAAGAATGCCATCCATAGATCTCAGGATCTCATGCCCCCATTCATGTGTGATTACAGGGAGAGACATAGAACATCTTAGAGGAGGAATAGGATGAGGGTTGATAAAATCGTCCAGGGTTGTATAGAAGAAATGAGGCTGAAGAAATTAGCCTTTTCACAATGAATGATTAGCTACAGTACAGGCAGAACGAATAAGAGGAAAAAGGCAAATTTACAAAAGTTATAAGAGATATTTATGGTAAGAGGCCAGAAATTTTTATCAGTAGGAGAAAAAAGAAAATTAATCAGATTTTGATGTTATCTTAAATGAAAGGATTCAAATCCGAATATATATATATATATATATATATATATATATATATATATATATATATATATATATATATATATATATATATATATATATATATATATATATATATATATATATTGTAAATTTCTGGCCTCTTCCCAAAAGTATATCTAACAACTTTTGCAAATTTTCTTTTCCTCCCCTTATTCGATCTGATGGATCTGTAGCTAACACTCCTACTGAAAAGACCAAATCTCTTCGGCCTCCTTTTTTCATCTAATTCTACCCTGGATGATTCCGGCATCCCTCCTCCTACTACTTCTTCTATCAGGTGTCCCATATCTTAACCCGTGATCTCATATGATCAGGTGCATATGTCCAACCGATCCCGGAAAAAGGAAGCCGATCTGAATCTTCTAACTATCGCCCTATTTCTCTTACTTGTAATCTATATAAAGTCTTTGAAACTCTTTACAACTCTCATTTCCTTGAACATTTGGAATCTCACTCCCTTCTCTCAGATCACCAGTGTGGCTTTCGTCGCTCGAGGTCTACTGGTGATATTCTTTCCTATCTTACCGATCTATAGTTTTCTGCCCATGGGAACAGCGGGGAGTCTTGTGTGGTGGCACTTGACATATCCAAGGCTTTTGACCGGGTATGGCCTACGTTGCTGCTCTCTAAACTCCCTTCCTTTGGGTTTCCTCCTTCTCTTTGCTTACTCATGTCTAGCATCCTCTCAAATTGCTCCATATCAGCACTTGTTGATGGAGCGACTTCTTCCTTCCCTATTAAATGTGGTGTTCCTTAGGGTTCTGTTCTTTCTCCTACTATATTCTTACTTTTCATCAACGACCTCCTCAGTTGTACTTCAAACTCTGTTCATTCTTATAACGACGACTCAACTCTCCATTCTTATACTTATTTCAAATCTGCTCCCTATTTTGCTTCTAGATTTGCTTCTCGTCTTCAACTTCCTGATTTCATTCTTTCCGATCTGGATATTTTCCTGTGGGGCCACCGCAACCTTTTGAAATTCAACTCTTTGAAAAGTAAACTTCTTCACATCTCTCTCTTAAAAACCCCTCCCAACTTACCTATCTCCTTCGACGACTCTCCCGACTGACTTGTGAACAATATAAATATTCTTGGTCTGAGCATAAACAATAAATTATTTTGTAAACCTCAAATCACAACGGTTGCCAAGGTGGCCTCTAAAAAGCCACATTTGGGGTGGTTCCGGTTCCACCCTTCTTTTGGATAAGGTTAAGTCTAAGGATAAGAGACTAATAAACTGTTCCCTACTTTCAAACTCCCTTGACTATCTTTCTCTGCGAAGTAACGTTAGCGTACTCTCTCTTTTCTATAGGTACTACAACGGCAGGTGCTCGAGGGAGTTGACCTCTCGCATTCCACCACCATTGCGTCGCGTCGCAGCACAAGGGGTGCCTTGCGCAACATGAATTTTGTGTGAGCTTGACAAACTCTAGACTTGCACGTTGTGGTACCTCCTTCTTTCCAGCCACCTCTGTTCTGTGGAGCACCCTTCCTTCGTCTGTTTTTCCTGCTGTATTTAATCTGCCTCTCTTTAAATCCTCTGTCTGCGCCCACCTGAGGATCTACGTTAGGTTCGGAATTAGATGGTTTTTTTTTTCTCTTAATTATGCCCCTACTTGAAAAGGGCTCTGCCCTTGAGTGGTGGCAACATGTATATATATATATATATATATATATATATATATATATATATATATATATATATATATATATATATATATATATATATATATATATATATATATATAATATATATAAAAAAAAAAAAAAAAAAAAAAAAAAAAAAAAAAAAAATTTTTAATAAATAATTAAAAATACTAAAAAAAAAAAAAAAAAAAAAAACACACACACACACACACACACACATATATATATATATATATATATATATATATATATATATATATATATATATATATATATATATATATATATATATATATATATATATATAAAATTATAAAAAGGATAGCCAAAAATGAATGTAGCATCTTAAGTAGATGTATTATAATATATCAAAAACAGCATTTTATTAAAATTGCCAAATGCAAAATTTTAAAATATTAATTTTTAATCATTAATCAACGTTTCAACCTTACTAAGACCATTATCAAGATCACTGTGAAAGAAGATAGAAAAATCAGTAAATATGATAATCATTACGCCATACATCACTAACTTCTACAGCTCTTTCCCGTTGAATTGTAAGACTAACACTATTTCAGGGTCTTTACATAGAGTGTTTGGCATTACCTCATCGTACTTATTTCTCATTGATGAATTCACTTTCCTACTAAAGTTATTTAACTCTCACAATTTTCCACCAACTCTAGTTTTGCAATATATCTTCCAGTTTTTAAATCTCGAATGTCATCTTGGTATTCCAGTGTTAACAGTTCCCAAAGAAACTATGTACTTTTTTCCGTTTACACAGTTTACAGTTTAGTGGTACAACCACAAATGAAGGTACAGAGGGTAAAATAATCAGAGCGCTTACTAAACCCCAAAAAATGCATTCAACGATTGTACAGTGGAAGAGGTGCCAGCAGATAGAGTAGAAGATGCATTTTGAAAGCAAATAGATGGCATATTACAAATTGCGTGTATCCTAACATCTGCGTGAAGACGACCCGGATAAAAGAATAGAATTCTGTAAATAGGCAATCAGCAAATTGAAGAAGGATGCAAACATATCATCTCAGATCTTGTTTATCAATGAAGAAGTTAATCTGAAAAACGTATGATATTTGAGTAATATTAACTCTCCCTTGATAATTCCGACAAAGATTCATGATACTGGTAAACTGGTGGAGTGGACAGGGATATAGGGAGACAATTATTGAACCGTTCACAGTGACGGGTAATCTTAATACAGAAAAGTGCCTCCACATATAGCAAGAAACGATTCTCCAGTCCCTGCTAAAAGAGGATAGTGTTTTCATAACTTACTCCCATCAAGATGGGACTCCTCCTTATGATATTCACATATGCATTTGCTGTCTCAGCAGTTTTCGGATTCTTTGATTGGTTGGTATGGTAAACCAATGTGGGGTGGAGTGGCCTCTCAGATACTCAGAACTCATCTTATATATATATATATATATATATATATATATATATATATATATATATATATATATATATATATATATATATATATATATATATATATATATATATATATATATATATATATATATATATATATATATATATATATATATATATATATATATATATATATATATATATATATATATATATATATATATATATATATATATATATATATATATATATATATATATATATATATATATATATATATATATATATATATATATATATATATATATATATATATATATATTTTTTTTTTTTTTTTTTTTTTTTTTTTTTATTTTTTTATTTTATTTTATTTATTTTTTTTTTTTTTTGTATCCTTTGATTGAAAATCAGGTCCTCATGTTCTTTTTTAACTTGTGTAGAAATCGAATTAATGATTATATTGCTCTTCAAAAAGGTTTTTCCTTTATTACTGAAAATATTTCTCTTTCTGTCTCTCTCTCTCTCTCCTCTCTATCTCTTTGTATATATATATATATATATATATATATATATATATATATATATATATATATATATATATATATATATATATATATATATATATATATATATATATATATATATATATATATATATATATATATATATATATATATATATATATATATATATATATATATATATATATATATATATATATATATATATATATATATATATATATATATATATATATATATATATATATATATATATATATATATATATATATATATATCCTTTTCTCTCCCAACTCTCTGACCCCAGACTTAACTGCTATGCTCTGTCCTACATGTACTCTACTGGTAAAGTCTGAACACACTCCCTTCTTCTATTTTCCCAACATAATATGACTTACACACCTTCAAACCTCGTGTCTCAGGTCATGTCGGCCTTTAATCTGACCAGGATCCCGTCTTTCAAAATACTCTGTGGAATTTTAGTAGGCCTCTGGTCTTTGCCCACCAGATGATAAATATAATAAATAAATATATATATATATATATATATATATATATATATATATATATATATATATATATATATATATATATATATATATATATATATATATATATATATATATATATATATATATATATATATATTATATATAAAGTGAAAATAGAAACTTTTTATGGGAATCCTTCTCTGGGGTCGAACCACCGCCTGTTGCGACTGAGAACGACAAAGACTCGATGCTCTACCACTGAGCTATCCACGAATCCCAAAAAAGATCGTTTCAAGAAACAGTTTCAAGCATACGAGCTCCCGTCAAGGATCAGGTTTTCACCCTATTGTTCCCTCTATCGTTCCTTTTTATGATATTATTTAATTACAATGCTATAAACGCATCAGTAAACATGTATAAAGTGAAAATAGAAACTTTTTATGGGAATCCTTCTCTGGGGTCGAACCACCGCCTGTTGCGACTGAGAACGACAAAGACTCGATGCTCTACCACTGAGCCATCCACGATCCCAAAAAAGATCGTTTCAAGAACAGTTTCAAGCATACGAGCTCCCGTCAAGGATCAGGTTTTCACCCTATTGTTCCCTCTATCGTTCCTTTTTATGATATTATTTAATTACAATGCTATAAACGCATCAGTAAACATGTATAAAGTGAAAATAGAAACTTTTTATGGGAATCCTTCTCTGGGGTCGAACCACCGCCTGTTGCGACTGAGAACGACAAAGACTCGATGCTCTACCACTGAGCCATCCACGATCCCAAAAAAGATCGTTTCAAGAACAGTTTCAAGCATACGAGCTCCCGTCAAGGATCAGGTTTTCACCCTATTGTTCCCTCTATCGTTCCTTTTTATGATATTATTTAATTACAATGCTATAAACGCATCAGTAAACATGTATAAAGTGAAAATAGAAACTTTTTATGGGAATCCTTCTCTGGGGTCGAACCACCGCCTGTTGCGACTGAGAACGACAAAGACTCGATGCTCTACCACTGAGCCATCCACGATCCCAAAAAAGATCGTTTCAAGAACAGTTTCAAGCATACGAGCTCCCGTCAAGGATCAGGTTTTCACCCTATTGTTCCCTCTATCGTTCCTTTTTATGATATTATTTAATTACAATGCTATAAACGCATCAGTAAACATGTATAAAGTGAAAATAGAAACTTTTTATGGGAATCCTTCTCTGGGGTCGAACCACCGCCTGTTGCGACTGAGAACGACAAAGACTCGATGCTCTACCACTGAGCCATCCACGATCCCAAAAAAGATCGTTTCAAGAACAGTTTCAAGCATACGAGCTCCCGTCAAGGATCAGGTTTTCACCCTATTGTTCCCTCTATCGTTCCTTTTTATGATATTATTTAATTACAATGCTATAAACGCATCAGTAAACATGTATAAAGTGAAAATAGAAACTTTTTATGGGAATCCTTCTCTGGGGTCGAACCACCGCCTGTTGCGACTGAGAACGACAAAGACTCGATGCTCTACCACTGAGCCTATCCACGATCCCAAAAAAGATCGTTTCAAGAACAGTTTCAAGCATACGAGCTCCCGTCAAGGATCAGGTTTTCACCCTATTGTTCCCTCTATCGTTCCTTTTTATGATATTATTTAATTACAATGCTATAAACGCATCAGTAAACATGTATAAAGTGAAAATAGAAACTTTTTATGGGAATCCTTCTCTGGGGTCGAACCACCGCCTGTTGCGACTGAGAACGACAAAGACTCGATGCTCTACCACTGAGCCTATCCACGATCCCAAAAAAGATCGTTTCAAGAACAGTTTCAAGCATACGAGCTCCCGTCAAGGATCAGGTTTTCACCCTATTGTTCCCTCTATCGTTCCTTTTTATGATATTATTTAATTACAATGCTATAAACGCATCAGTAAACATGTATAAAGTGAAAATAGAAACATGTTTACTGATGCGTTTATAGCATTGTAATTAAATAATATCATAAAAAGGAACGATAGAGGGAACAATAGGGTGAAAACCTGATCCTTGACGGGAGCTCGTATGCTTGAAACTGTTCTTGAAACGATCTTTTTTGGGATCGTGGATGGCTCAGTGGTAGAGCATCGAGTCTTTGTCGTTCTCAGTCGCAACAGGCGGTGGTTCGACCCCAGAGAAGGATTCCCATAAAAAGTTTCTATTTTCACTTTATACATGTTTACTGATGCGTTTATAGCATTGTAATTAAATAATATCATAAAAAGGAACGATAGAGGGAACAATAGGGTGAAAACCTGATCCTTGACGGGAGCTCGTATGCTTGAAACTGTTCTTGAAACGATCTTTTTTTGGGATCGTGGATGGCTCAGTGGTAGAGCATCGAGTCTTTGTCGTTCTCAGTCGCAACAGGCGGTGGTTCGACCCCAGAGAAGGATTCCCATAAAAAGTTTCTATTTTCACTTTATACATGTTTACTGATGCGTTTATAGCATTGTAATTAAATAATATCATAAAAAGGAACGATAGAGGGAACAATAGGGTGAAAACCTGATCCTTGACGGGAGCTCGTATGCTTGTGTTTCAAACGATCTTTTTTGGGATCGTGGATGGCTCAGTGGTAGAGCATCGAGTCTTTGTCGTTCTCAGTCGCAACAGGCGGTGGTTCGACCCCAGAGAAGGATTCCCATAAAAAGTTTCTATTTTCACTTTATACATGTTTACTGATGCGTTTATAGCATTGTAATTAAATAATATCATAAAAAGGAACGATAGAGGGAACAATAGGGTGAAAACCTGATCCTTGACGGGAGCTCGTATGCTTGAAACTGTTCTTGAAACGATCTTTTTTGGGATCGTGGATGGCTCAGTGGTAGAGCATCGAGTCTTTGTCGTTCTCAGTCGCAACAG
>SEYY01022733.1:20000-32500 GCA_009176605.1 Armadillidium nasatum | reverse complement strand
GAATTCATATGAATTTTTTTTTCCTTGTTGCGCGTATTTTATGTAAATTTTACCATTGAAATAAAAAGAAGAATTTGCTTTTCCGTCCTTATTTTCCTAAGTTACCAAAATAATAATTCTCTTTAATTAAAGAGTCAAATATTCATTCACGTATATTTTCTTCTACGAACCTATCAGTATAATTTTAATAAGTCTCCCCTTTATACTAAGATCTTAAAACTTCAATAGTATAATATCTTTATTAGATCTAAATTTATTTTTCGAAAATCATCGTCAGTCACAATTAGTTTTGTTTTCAAGGATATATTTTGCATTGTTTAGTACTTCAAAAAATTCATTCTCAATTCTATTCTCAATTCTCATCATCAATTCTATATTGTAAGGAGTATTAAGTTTTACTCAAAATTTCATTGTGTTTCTCTGCTTTAAAATTTTTCTCTCTCTAGCAATTCAAGTCTATTTACATATTCTTTCCTAGAGTCTTCATTTCTATTTATTTCTTTGTTTAATGCTATTCATATCCTTAAAATCTTTCAAAATATAGAGAATTAATTGGAACTATTTCTCTTCACCGTTTACTCTCTGAGGACTTCCAGGTTTGCGTATTTTTTTTACATACTTGTATTAATCCGATTATGACCAGTTTGTAATAAAGTATCTATCTATTAACATGTTTAAACTTACTTATCATCATTTTCTAAAGCCCTCATGATTAATAAATACAGTTTAGTAATAAAAAAAAAAAAAAAAAAAAAAAAAAAAATTTTTTTTTTTACACATCCGTTCAAAAAAATAATAATAATAATAAATAATAATAATAATAATAATAATAATAATAATAATAATAATAATAATAATAATAATAATAATAATAATGATAATAATAATAAAACGAATAATAATAATAATAATAATAATAATAATAATAATAATAATAATAATAATAATAATAATAATAATAATAATAATAATAATAATAATAATAATAATAATAATAATAATAATAATAATAATAATAATAATAATAATAATAATAATGAAAGATAATAAAAAATCGCTTTCTAGAACTACAAGCAAACCAAACAAACCAAACAGAAAGTGAGCCACATTTTTGCTCATATTTTAGTGGTCCTGAATGTTTTCTCATCTTTTTCCTCTTCCGAGAGAATTATTTATGAGGAAACCTCAATAGTTTCCTCCGCACAAAGTCATCAATTCAACGTTTAGCAGAAAGGGAGGTAGACAAAGTGGGATGATACCCCCAGTTATTAGACTTGTTTTAAATATTTTAGAAAAATATTGTTTTAAGAAATGAAATGTCAACAACCATACATATATATATATATATATATATATATATATATATATATATATATATATATATATATATATATATATATATATATTAGAATCCATAGGAAGGTGCTAAGAACCCCTACTGGGGCTACGTGAAATTTTGCTGGGGTGCTCCTGGGTTACAGGAGAAACCAACCAAAGTCAAGCAACGCCAATATAGGACACAACAACTGTGGCCACGATTAGCAATAATTATACAGAAAAATTTTCCGCACGCCTATGAATTCTGATGTTTAGTGAGTTGCTACAGAGATTCGAAACATAAGAGCTTGAAAACTGTACTACTATGCCTTTTTGTTTGTGGGTTTTTTGTAGTTCAGTGGTAGAACTTCTGTTTACTTTCTAACATTAGTGGTTTCGAATCCTGGGGCGCGGATATATATATATATATATATATATTATATATATATATATATATATATATATATATATATATATATATATATATATATATATATATATATATATATATATATATATATATATATATATATATATATATATATATATATATATATATATATATATATATATATATATATATATATATATATATATATATATATATATATATATATATATATATAAATGCAAGAAAATGAAATGATAATTTCTTCAAACAAATTCTGTCAGTGTAAATTATTATTACTAATATTATAATTATTTTATTTTTATTTTTATTATTAGTCGTAGTAATAGTAATAGCAGTGTAGGTAAAAGTACTTTAACAAATATTTAGATATGGTGTATTCTTTAAAAATTGAAGTAATGTTTCATTTTTTAAAGAACTACAGAGGAATATTATTCTTTAAATTTGAATTTCTTTGGCAGACGTGGTCAGTTCGTTTGGGGCACACAAACACACTCTCACAGTTTCAATCTCTTTCACAGAGTATCCTATTTCCTAAATCAATTTCAGTATTCATAGAGAAGTTCTTCCATTTTGAGGAGAAGAGGCGAGCGAGGGTACTTAAAGACCAGACCAGACTCGTTCTGTTCCCTTTCATAAATGAATGGGATCGCCTCGTCTTTTAGATGAGAGAAGAGAAAGCAAGGCAAACACAATTCATGCAGAGAGATAAGACTGCAGCCTAATTTAAACAGGAACACACAAACACACATACATACACCCACACATACACCAATATGATATATGCACAAAGACATCACAATACTAGAATTTATTCAATTGTCTAATATTCCACTTTACCACCAGAAAGCTAAACAAAACAACAGTAAATATATATTCTTGCTCTTTCTCAAATATATATATATATATATATATATATATATATATATATATATATATATATATATTATATATATATATATATATATATATATATATATATATATATATATATATATATATATTTAATATTTACTTAATGCGAGTGTATTAAAGGATATGCAGAAAAGCATTGGTATGCAAAGTAGTATAAATGACTCTATTCGTCATTCTTTAAGCTCTTGTAAAAAGAAGAGGAAAAATCAGGGCGAAAAAACACTTGAAAATTTTCATTGAAGAGGAAAAGTCCTTTTTATCTTTTAGTGGTCTTACGGTGTCCATTAAACGATTTAAATTTTAATATGGGAGAAGTAGTTTGTTACTGAAATGGCTAATATTTTATTTCAGCGATAGAAAGTAGCAAAATATATCGTACACACACACACACACACACACACACACATATATATATATATATATATATATATATATATATATATATATATATATATATATATATATATATATATATATATATATATATATATTATATATATATATATATTAAATCTTTTTAAATTCACTAACTGCTCGTGGATTAAAATATTTTGAATTTTTTAAAAACCATCGACCTCTTGGATGGTAAGCAAGAGAGTTACTAATCGAGACAAGACAGTACAAAAGAGGAGCCGTGTCGGGAAGTCTCAAGAAATACTTATCAAACACTATATATATATATATATATATATATATATATATATATATATATATATATATATATATATATATATATATATATATATATATATATAATATTATATATATATTTATATTATATATAAATTAATATAATTTTAAATTTTTAATTTTTGAAATTATTAGTTAAAGTGTTAACGTTTAAATTGTTAGTGTTTCCTTGAAGTGCTTATAATCTAAAATAATTGTATATTTTAGATTATTTTATTGTATTCTATTGTGTTTTAGATTTTATTATTGTGTTTTTTATATTTTTTAGACTGTTTTTTATATTTATATACTTTTAGTGTTTTATATTTTTATATTTATTATATATTATTAATGTTTTTAGTGATAGTGATATATTTATAAATTAGTAATAGTGATATATTTATATATTTTGGTGATTATGTATATTAGTGATTGGTATTAGTTATTAAGATTTAACATTTTTTAAGTATTTATATGTATAAGTTTGAATAAGTTAGGTGATATGAGATAGGTGGCAGGTGGTGGATTTAGTATAAGGGTAGGAGCCTCGAGGAACTGGTAGTATCTTCAGAAAGTGGGACCTACTACAAAGCGCTAAATTTCGTGTGAGTTAGTGAGTGAGTGAAGTCGAAAGTGATGGCAGAAAGGAGGAGAGCCACTAAGATACTGAAAGTGGGAACGTTAAATGTAAGAGGAGTGAATAAAGAAGAATAAAGAGAAGTGGGAATAGTGATGAAGGAAAAGGTGTTTGATGTGTTATCACTGACAGAAATGAAATTGAAGGGTAAAGGGGAATGTCATTTGGGATGTACTGAGGGATATTCGTAAAAAGTGGAGCTGTAAAAGTAGAAGGTGTAAATGATAGGGCTAGATTAAGAGAGGGAGTGGCAATAGTTATGAAAAATGTGTGGTGGAGTTGTGTGAAAGGGAGTGGTAGTATAGGAGCTAGTATAGTCTGGTGCGATTAAGGGTACGGAGGGAGTATTGGGTATTTATGTACTTATGCATCGGTGGTGGGAACAAATGAAAGAGAGAGAGAGAGAGCATTCTGGGAGAGTCTGAGTGAGTGTGTGGGTAATTTTGATAATAGAGATCATATATGTTTGTTGGGTGACCTGAATGCAAGTGTGGATAACAGAAGTGTGAAAAGAATAGTAGGATCCTTTGGAGTAGGTGTGAATGAAAATGAGACCGGAATTAATTAGAATTAATTGGAATTAAGAGGAATGATGATTGGTAATACATGGTGTACAAAGAGTAAATTCAACTATGGTTAAAAAATAGTTAAATAATTATTGACCGCATTCTTAAATCCAGTTGGTTGGTTTGCAAAAATAAAAACTACAGCCATTACCAATATATATTTCATAAGCTGGGAAAAGAAACTGTTTTTACTTATTTTATATCAGCTGATTTAATTTTTTCTATAAACTGTCACATGTCAAGAAGCTGTTATCTTTAACAGATGTTTTCTGTGTTTGAACAATTAATAACCAAATTTATGAGATATCATCTAATTCCAATTTATTCATATGAACTAATGATTATCATTTATTATTAATACAATTGCTGAACACACAAGTCAGAAGATTAATCAAAATTTGAAATGAAGAATCAGTGAACATCAAGTGTCCTCCAGAGTCCTGTGGTTTGATGATATGAGTTGGATGAAGAGAATGCAGTCTTTTTGATCATTGAATTAACTTTTACTCTTGATTATAGACCCTTTATTCCATTTCATATTTTAATAATTAAACACAGTTTAGTTTACTCTAAGGATATTGCTCCTGTTAATAGCTGCAAATAGGAATTTAAATATTTGAGTTTTAATAGTTTAAAAGTTTAATTTAATGCTGTTTCAGTTAAATTACAATTGCAGCGTGTCATGAGAACAGAAGAAATGGCAGGCTGATTTGGGGTCTTTGCTGGAAGTGGCTATACCAGTATTGTATATATTTTATTAAAATATTTATATACTTAGAAAATCTTCAGTCTTATTAAATACGAGTATCTCAGATTAGTAATTCTGTTTAAATATAGTCACTTGGAAAAAACTATTAAAAAGTAATTATTATTGATTTTTTTGTAATCATGGTTTATGAAGAATGATATTTCACAAGTATACATGAGGGAGTGGGGTGAATGGGGTGAATGGGTAGAAGGGACTGTTGGATTTCGTATGTGTGAGATGGGAAGAGAGGAGTAGATTATTAGATGTAAATGTATTAAAGAAGAGCAGCCATGGGTATATCTGACTATTACTTAGTAGTGGCGAGGGTGAAGGTTAAAGGGGGTTTGGAGAAAGTAAAAGTGAGAAAGGGGGTGATGGAGGTGGTGCGGGTAGAAAGGCTGGAAGAAGAAGAGAATAGAGGTGACATCATAATAGGAATAAGAGAGAAGTGGAGAGAGGTAATGAGGAGTGAGGTGGAGGGTTTTGAAGAGGAATGGAATAAATTGAAGATAGCTTTAGTGGAGGTTTGCGAGAAAGGTGAATGGGGTGAAGAAAATAGGGAATGGAAGGCTGAAAGGGAGTGAATGGTGGAATGAAGATTTGGAGAATATGGTGAAAAGAAGGATGGATTTAACAGGTGTCTGGGTACAAAATAGGCTTTGGATTGGGAGAAATATAGGAAGGGGTGTAGGGAGGTGAAAAGAAAGGTCAAGAGGTCATAAAGAAGAGTAGAAGTGGAGTGGACCAGAAAGTTTGCAGAAATACAACGATCCTCATTGGAGAGTCTGTTGTGATCTCAAAGCATGTTAGTGTAAACTTGTTTTTCCTTGAAACAAAACTATTAGAGATTAAATAGCTACGAATTAATGAAAAGAAATGATACAAAAATTCAAGAAAGAAAAAGTTTATGTCTCTGTTATTAAGAACGCAAGGAGGTTGCCCCTAACATTCTCGCTTTCTTTATGGTATAGTCGGGCAGACGACAAACGTGTTGAACAATATGAATGCCAGCTCGAAAATCTTTTACACTTGGATTTCAAAATGTCATTGCTAACCCATTGATTGATCCTAAAAATATTCTATCTCACCACTACATATAAAGCTAGGTTTGATGAAAAATATTGTTAAGACAATGAATAAACAGAAACAAGCGTTTTCTTTACCTAAAAAACAAATTTCCACACATAAGTGACGCGAAATTAATTGCTGGCATTTTTGATGGTCCTCATATTAGAAGCTTAATGAAAGATCCTGAGTTTGAAATGATCATGGACGAAATAGAAAAGAAAGCTTATATTGATTTAAATCAAATTTCTTACTAGTAACTTTTCAGAAAGCAGGGAAGTCCAGAGTATAAAACCTTCGTTAGTAATCTATTGAAAAACTTTAATAACCTTGGAGCTCACATGTCAGTAAAACTGCATTTTTTTGGGTTCTTTCCTATAATTTAAAATAGGCATGATGGAAGCCTTTACAAATAGTGTTACACCAGATTGTTGCCCAGCAACACAACTTTGCCACTTAAGCAGCAAAATTTTTTTGGGTTATTTTTGCAATTTCTATTCATGATAAATATTTTAAAATTAAAAGAAAGCCATAAAAATCTTATAACACACAGTTCTTTCTTAACTTTTTAATATAAAAATATAGTCATGTAAGAAACTTTCCTCACATATATTACAGCGTTGGAACAAAAATCAGCGTTAAAAAAAAAAGTAAAAAATACATAAAAATTTATGGAATTGCAGATTGAATTCAGAGTGAAAAATTTATATAGAATTGATATAGAATCACTTCAAATAATGTTATATTATTATTATTATTATTATTATTATTATTATTATTATTATTATTATTATTATTATTATTATTATCATTTTTATCACATTGCAGCTATTTAAGAAACGTATTTCTTTATATTCAGTTTGTAATATGATTTTAAAGTATACCAAAAACCATTAAAAATTATCATACGCAAATACAGTATAACCTTAAGGAAATAAAATATAGCCTTGAATATTTTAAAATACCTTAAGGAAATATCAAACCCATTAAAATAGTTATTTATGTGAGAGACGAAGTTCACAGTTAGACGAAGGAAATTATGCTTTTAACCAACTTTCCTGAATATAAATTTACAAAAATGAAATTTCTGGTCATTCTTATATTGTGCTTATATATATATATATATATATATATATATATATATATATATATATATATATATATATATATATATATATATATATATATATATATATATATATATATATATATATATATATGAGTAATTAGCAATTTATAAAAAACAAATTTTCATGGTTAAAATATTAAAAGGTAAATTAAAAACTTACATTAAAACGGAGAGAATAAGGAAGAATTTTGAGAATCAATAATTTTCACTTTAGAGAAATGTTTTACTCTAATTTTTATTTAATCTTGGAATCTAATCTTTCTCTTTTTTATTTTGAGTTTTAATATAATAATGCATTTACTTAAAATACTGGCAATATTGATACTTCAAATTTCTTTTTTTCTTAATCTTGATATTATTGTCTTAACTGGATACCTTCACCAGTAACTTTCAGCAACCCATTCATAAATGGCATCCTACAATATCATCGACCTATCTAGCCTTATTAATATTTCAGAAACATTTTTAAAAAAATTTATTTCCTTCAAACGGATGATTTACCTCATCATAACGTAACTATTGAAAATCAACAATTCTTGTGACATCAAACAATCTTGCTGGTTTTCTCTCTTAATAAAACATTTAAAACATATTTTTGTCTTCAACAGATTCCCTTTAAGATCTCTGAAAAAAATAATTTTTATTTATTTTCAGACTTATCAAATAAATTCACAAAGTGTTTGTGTCCTCTTTAACAGAACTAATTTTTATTGATGGACAAAGAACA
Source organism: Armadillidium nasatum (assembly GCA_009176605.1). Classification (NCBI taxonomy): domain Eukaryota; kingdom Metazoa; phylum Arthropoda; class Malacostraca; order Isopoda; family Armadillidiidae; genus Armadillidium; species Armadillidium nasatum. Next base: position 24,318 of record SEYY01022733.1, on the reverse strand, counting down.
GGTAAAGGTTTCGTTTAACCGTCAAAGCTCTCTCGATTAACATTTTTTTTTCCTGAAAGGTATGAAGTTTCATGTGTCATTTCCTTTAACAAATTTATATTATTCTACCCTTGGGAGGAACCTTGTTACGGGGTTCGCTATTCTAATTATGTGATGTTTATAACAGTTAAAACAAACTCTATATTGTTGGAGTGTTAATGAATACTAACATTGACATTTGATATGTTTTCCAAAAAATTCATAGATCATATTTACCAGAGCATTTCTTAAAAGCAAATATTCATAGAACCTTCTATTCTATCATAGATCCGTCCTCAACTTCAGCTTACTTTTTCAATTTAATAAAACCAGGTTTCAATTCTTCTTACTTAGCTGTCGGTGTTTCTTCAATGTAACTGACATTGAGCACCTCTGGTCTTTTGTCTTTAAATAATTCTACAATGTACTCATTCCATCTCTATTTCTTCTGTTTTCATTAACATGTTTCCTTGTTTACACACATTTATTTTAGATACCTCGGAAACCAACTTGTACATAATTAGTTAATCTCTGACAAATTTACAATGTCTAAAAGTTGGGAAAATGGATGAAGGAAGTGTGTTCCAGACTTTACCAGTAGAGTACATGTAAGATTGAGCATAGCGGTTCAGTCTGGGGTCAGAGAGTTGGACAAAGAAAGAATGAGACTGTGTAGAAAGACGAGTCGTACGAACCCTTCTCAATGGAGGAGGTATGCGACGAGAGAGCTCAGAAGAGCAGTGTCCGTTGTAATAGCGATAGTATAGAGAGAGTGACGCAACAATTCGACGGGCAGAAAGAGATTGGAGAGAGTTAGTAAGAGCAGGAGAGTTGATAAGACTAGACTCCACCTTTTCCAGGAGAGCTGTATGAGTGGAACCACCCCAGATGTGTGACGCATACTCCATACAAGGGCGAACAACACCCCTATACAGAGCAAGCAACTGGGGTGGTGTGAAGAAATACTGAAGGCGCTTCAGAACACCCAACCTCTTAGAAACTTGTTTAGAAAGAGAGGTAATGTGATCTTTCCAAGATAGATCACGAGAAAAAGAAACACCTAGAGTATTAAGTAGAGATGAAGGTTTGAGTTGCGTGTTTTCGAGGAAGATATCGTAGTTGTGTGGAAGATTGTGTCGAGTAGAGAGATGGAGGAATTGAATTTTTGAGGCATTGAAAACGACCATGTTTTCTCTGCCTCAATTTAAAATGAGAGATAGATCAGAGGTTAGTTGCTCCAAGGCCACCCTCCTTGTCTCTATTAACTGTTGCCGGGAGGGGTGCCTTTCAAAATGAAAAGAGTAATGAAAGGTGGAGTCATCAGCATAGGAGTGGATAGGAGGTGAAGTAATAGAGAGAAGATCATTAATGAAAATCAGAAAAAGTGTCGGGGATAAGACAGAACCTTGAGTAACACCACTATTAATAGATTCATAGGATGAACGGTGGCCGTCTACAACAGTTGCTATAGAACGACCGGAAAGGAAATCAGAGAGGCCAAAGAGAGAAGGATAGATTCCGAAAGAGGGAAGTTTGGAAATCAAAGCTTTGTGCCAGACTCTATCGAAAGCTTTCGATTTGTCCAGCGCCACAGCAAAAGATTCACCGAAATGCCGAAGAGAGAAGGACCAAGAGTCGGAGAGAAGGGAAAGAAGATCACCAGTAGAGCCTTTCTTACGAAAGCCATACTGGCGATCAGAGATAAGATTAGAAGAATTGAGATATTTCCAAATCTTCCTGTTAAGGATAGATTCGAAAACTTTAGAAAGAACGGAGGTAAAAGAAATTGGACGGTAGTTAGAGGGTTGAGAGGGGTCCCCCTTCTTCGGCACAGGCTGAATGAGCGCACGTTTCCAGGAAGAAGGGAAGGTTGAAGTAGAAAGACAGACGAAATAGTTTACCAAGGCAAGGTGGAAGCTCGGAGACACAAGTTTTGAGAACCACGGGAGGGATACCATCAGGACCGTACGCCTTCTTAGTGTTAGGCTCAGAAAGAGCAGAAATGACATCTTTAGAAGAAATTTTAATTTTAGGCACAAATGAGTTGGAGGGAGTTGAAGGAGTAGGAACAGCTCCGGAATCGTCTAAGGTTGAATTTAAGGCAAACGTTTGAGCAAAGAGTTCAGCTTTAGGGGAAGGCAAATTGGCAGTTGAACCGTCAGAAGATACTAGAGGAGGGAAAGAGGAAGAAGCAAAGTTAGAGTTGACATTTTTTGCAAAATGCCAGAAATGGCGAGAGGAAGAGGAGCCAGAAAGATTATTGCATTTGCGACGGAGAAAAGAGTTTTTGGTATCTCGAAGAATAGATTTTGCACGATTCCGCGATGAAATATAAGTTGCGTGAGTTTTTGGATTTTGAAGACGACGGTAATCTCTGAAGGAAGCATCCCTGTGGCGGATAGCACGAGAAAAAGCAGAGTTAAACCAAGGTATATTAGGTTTAGTGGAAGGGAAAGAAAATGGAATGTACGACTCCATGCCAGAGAGAATCACCTCAGTTATGCACTCTGCACACTCCGAGGGACCCCTCCCACGGAAACAGTAATCATTAAATGGAAAATCAGAAAAGTACGACCGGAAATCAGACCAGTTAGTGGCACCGAAATGCCACAAACGTCTCCTCGCCGAAGACTGGGGTCGTTCTTACGGAAAACTTGAAGAGACAGTACAAGATACGGAGATAAGAAGATAATCGGATGAACCCAGAGGAGAAAAGAGTTTAACAGTATAAGGAGAAGGATTAGAAGTTAGAAAAAGGTCAAGTATGTTGGGTTCATCACCAAGATGGTCAGGGATACGGGTAGGGAGATGCATCAACTGCTCAAAGTTGTTCTGGATATAAAATTGGAATGCAAGTTCACCAGCTGGATCATGAGAACTAGATGAAAGCCATTGGCGGTGGTGAACATTGAAATCACCTAAAATGATGATTTCGGAGAAAGGAGAAGAAGAAAGAATGTGTTCTATTTTGGAGTTAAGATAGTCGAAGAATTTTGGATAGTCTGTAGAGTTAGGAGATAAGTAGACAGAACAAATAAATTTAGTTGTAGAGTTGCAAGAAAGTTTAAGCCATAAAGTAGAGAATTAAGAAGACTCCAAATTAGAGACACGAGAACAGACAACATCATTGCGCACATATGCGCAACATCCGCCTTTGGCTGAAAATTGAGGATAGAGACAGTAGGAGGAAACAGAGTAGGGTTTGCTGTCAGAGCACTCAGACACCTGAGTTTCAGTTAAGAACAAGAGATAAGGTCTAGAAGAAGAGAGGTGGTGTTCGACAAAGTCGAGGTTAGAAAAAAGACCGCGAATGTTGCAGAAATTAATGAAAAACGAAGACAGTGCACCAGGGTAAGTCGGCATAGAGGTCTTGGTGGCGCCAACCCCATCACCGGAGGCCACCAACTCCCAAGTGGTGATGGGGGATGGAGTGGATGAGGGGCTATCTTTGGAATCCGCCCCTTTTGGATTCTCCGAGGCAGATTTATGTTTTGCCATTTTTGAATTCATTCAATAGGTAGTGTAAGTGTAAGCGTTTGTAAATTTGTAGGACACATGTGAAGAAGGAGGAAGGTTGGAGCATAGGCACTCCAATGTGAGTCAAGGGTACACTAGAAACCCTCTGAGAAGATGAAACGCGAAAAGGAACGAACCACACACACACTATATATATATATATATATATATATATATATATATATATATATATATATATATATATATATATATATATATATAATATATATATATAATTACCTAATTCCTTAAAAGAAAGTAACAGGATTCTTAATATTAGAGCTTATAACTCTTCAGGTTATAACATTCATATTTTGATTTACATCAAAGAATTGTATGACTGGCAGCTGTGAGTTATTTCTTTGATAGAACTGCTTTCATAGCTTAATCCCTACTTCACAAGCACACACTCTCAATATATATATATATATATATATATATATATATATATATATATATATATATATATATATATATATATATATATATATATATATATATATATTCTGTTATTTGTAATATTTCCTAGTTTCTGTGTTAACTAATTTGCTACATTTTTTTAAACCTTGATTAAAAACATGAATACGAATATTTTCGACTTCTTTTAGAAATATTTTAAAATTGGAATCTCCTTATTATTGTTGTTATGAATGTTTCGACTTACTGAAACATTAATTTAATCAGAATCAAATATCTTGTCAACATCGAATAACATATTCATATCATGTTCATAACACTCACATGTTCATGTCATCCTCATTTCACTTTCACAGAAAGGTCAAAA
>SEYY01022733.1:0-12500 GCA_009176605.1 Armadillidium nasatum | reverse complement strand
GAGAAAGAAATAAAAAGTCTAAACATTCTTTTAGATAGGTGACATATTGTCTACGCTATGTAAGCATTTGAGAACAATGCCTCTTTTTATTTCAAGGATAAGTTGGTTGTAAGAACGAACGAACAAATATGTTAGACAGAATTATAGACAGCATAGAAACAGACAGAAGTCTATTCCAAATCTGTCTATTTGTAAAAGTGGAGATCTCTTAGGATGGGCGGAGCTTCGAGAAAGTGAGTCCGTTTGGCTTGAGAGCTCTCGTGTCTCGAACGTGTTGAGGGCTATTCAGTTTGTTAGAAGTGTTTGGAAGCATGAGATGTGCTAAATTTAATATTAAAATTTAGTAATAATAGTGATAATGATATTATTATTATTATTATTATTATTATTATTATTATTATTATTATATAATATATATATTTATATATATATATTATATTTTTTTTTCTATTTTATTTCAGCTTATATATTGATTTTGGCAAATTAATTATTTACCTTGTGATAAATTTGTATTATAAATAATCTTTTAAGGTAAGAGTAAATTTTGTATATATATATATATATATATTAGTATATATATATATATATGTGTCATAGTAAAAATTTATAAAGTTATAAAATATTATATGGTAGAAAAACAAATGTTTCAATATATATTTTTTTTCTTTCTAGAACAAAAATATGTTATATACAATGGGTTGTTTTTAAAATAAAACATTAGAGTCGTCAGATGTTGGGAAATAAAATTATTGTTTAATAATTTTATATTTGTAGTGTAACAAATTCTTAATATTTTTGCTTTAAAGGAAAACTCTGTTTTACAGTTTTCATTCCGATTCCAATCTTGCTTCATTAGATAATTGTGTGTGTTATATATATATTTCTTGCTTTCAATAAAACTCTTTTTATAGATTTTATCTTTCATACCATAAATATATATATCATCAATTATCATACATCTTAAGCTATTAGAAGATAGTGAAAAGATAGTGCTTTGTTTGCTTACAGTCAGGAAATTAATACCTATCTAATTTCCGTTGCGCCACAGAATCATTTAATCACCATATTTAGGGTGAGTACCTACCTTAGATTTATTTTATAATCCTTCCTGACCAACAAGCAGTAAATATGACGCCCCTGCCAGTCCTTACCTGTGTGTCGTAGTAAATATGCCGACCATGCCAGTCGTTCCTGTAGAGTAAAGATGGCTTACCCTTGCCCGTCGTTCCTGTGAAGTAAATATTCCTGTTTCATTTTTTTTCTGCATTGTTTTTCCAATTTTTTTTTCTCGCATTTTTCCCTCGTCTTTTTCGTTGGGACATTTTGCCTTTTTACCATAAGGTTTGCTTTACCTACCGTTGTGTTTTCTCAACAGGGGAGACGTCCTCTTTCTCTCAAAATATTGTTTTTATCTATATTTTGATTCCATAACAAATATTTGAATTTCTTTATAAAATTCAAAATACCTATCAAAAATCCAAAATTCATTGGATTTGAACATCGTCAAACCTTATAGGATTAAACCCGCAGAATAATTTTCAAAAATTTTGAAAAATTTTATATATATATATATATATATATATATATATATATATATATATATATATATATATATATATATATATATATATATATATATATATATTTTGTAAACTACCACCGATTTATGTATATCTATACACTACCAACCATAACTAAGTAGAATTCACCGATTTAAAAATTGATCTGACATCGGGAACATAATTTTTTTTCCTTATCATTTTTCTGACGACTCTGATTACAAAAACAAAATAGCCCAAAATTATAACATATTGCAGTGGATTCATAGAAGCTTATCATCCATAATCCTTACCTGTATCACCAATTTGAGCTCTCATCGATTCATTTGACGTTGAGACGAACTGTTTACTCCGAAATCATCTCCGGATAAATTTAGTGGACCACTTCTCTTCTCAAGAAGAAGTCACCTGAGCATTTTATCTTACCATACCTGGATCGAACCACTATCTTACCTACCTTCCTTTGTCCAGGAAGGACATAAAGGAAATTGTTATAAAAATTTAAGTATATAAAATTTTTCTTGAACTTTGAAAAAAAAAAAAAAAAAAAAAAAAAAAAAATTTTTTTTTTCAATATACTTCAAAATAAAAAAAAAGTGAACATTCAAATTAAATATATATATATATATATATATATATATATATATATATATATATATATATATATATATATATATATATATATATATATATATATATATATATATATATATATATATATATATATATATATATATATATATATATATATCATATTTTAAAGGTAGTCAGCTACAGTTGTGTAACCAACCATTGTGAAACCGACGTCATTCGTCATAACGAGCCATCATCTTCCAGTATTCCAAGGGAGCAATCGAGGAACGAACATATCTTCATTCTTGCTTCATCTTTTATTAAGTAAATATACATAACCATATATATATATATATATATCTTATATATATATATATATATTCTATAAAATTTCAATTTTTATTTAATTAATTGATAAAAATCTGGCTGATAAAAAGCCATTACATCCATTTCCTACTCCACGTTTGAGTTTAACATAAAATGGCTGATCAACAATCAATTAATTCCGATGGTACAAATGACAATGATAATCAGGACCAACAAAATGTAACACCTTCTACTACAACCATTACCTTACCTTACCCTGATCCTTCTAATACCATAGCTACTTCTATTACCTCAACTACTACCACTACTACCTTTACTACTACTACAGCTCATCCTTTAGCTTCCACAGGAGCTATTCCAAAACATTCTATTGCATCTCCTATACAGTATACAGGATTTCCTCCATTCCAACTTCCTACATATACTAATCCTTCTATAACTAATCCTTATAGCTATCCTTATACTCAACCTTTTACTAATCCATTATTCTACCAACCAAATCCTAACCAATATATGCAAACTCCTATTTCTATGCATGCTCCTTTACCTAATATGCAATATGCAAATCTACCTAATTTAAATCAACCGATTGTTACCAATGTATCTTATCCACAACTTAATGTATCTACCACCGCTTATCCGCAATCTAGTAATGCACAAGCACCTCACCAAGGAAATAGCACTCTACCGCAAAGACCAACAGGTCTAAATATTGAGCGTTTATTTTATCATCGTACAAACATTCCTCTTCTTGTTGGTTATGTAAATAAACAATGGAAAGGTATCTCTGCACCTCAATGGCTTTCAATGGTTGATGCCTTCTTTAAAGAAGAGAAGATATACGATGATCGTGAAAAGCTTGTTGCTTATCCGCGTTTTGTTGATTCTAGTAGTACAGCGTTTGAAATAATCCAAAACTCATCCGAAATAAAGAATGCGACTACTTGGAAAGCTTTTTCCGAAGGCTTGTTAAACGTTATGAACCCTCTCACTGCAAATTCTAGTTTTGAATACTTGGTCTCAATATAGGCACATAGAATGGGAATCTGAACAATGTTCTTCAAGTGTTTTGTTCCAAAATTCAAAAGCTCCTAGATGCTTTTGAGACTAGCACAGAACATTATTTTGGAGTGAGATTTAATCCGAAAATGAAGAAAATAATACTTTTTGCCACTATCTATGATTGTGCACCAGAAGAGCACAAACAAAAAGTTGTGCAAGTTCTTTAAAGTTAACCTAGAGTACCCTGAACAAATTAGGGAATATATGTCAAACACCTGGTAATATTTTAGAAAATCCTTTTGTCATTCCTAATAGTAGATCAACTTCTAGATCAACTTCTAGATCCTATAGGGAAAGTACAGTGTCCAATGTCCAATCATATTCTCAAGCTGCTAGAAAACCTGCTCCTAAACCTAAACCATACAAGGATAAGAAAATCCAATTTAGTCCTAAAACCCAAACTCAACCTGATCCTAATCCTAACTCCACACTAATATGTTTTAAGTGTGAGAGATACGGACATCATACTGATGACTGTATATTCAAAATATTTCTGTTCCTCTTGTAGAGATTATCACAAGAGAGGTTCAACACCTCAGTGTTTCAATACCAAATGGAATTTCCGAACTCCTGAAGCTCAGTCCAGAGTTCAATATATCTTACCTAACAAACCTAACCAATCTCAACAAAGGAGATCTACCTCTACTTCTAGACCAAGAAGAAACCAAAATCAATCTTCTCAAATTAATCCAAACCAAGCCTAGACAAAATAGACCAACGCGTCCTAACTCTTTTCAGAGATCTTCTAGAACTTATCGTCCTTCTTCTAACCAAGTGCATTATATGCAAGAAAACCTTCCTATAGAAAATTTAAACATAAGTTCAGAAGAGACTCAAAATCTTCCTGAGTATTATCCTCAACAAAATTATCCACCTTCCCAAGTTGAGAATAATTTACAGGAACTTCAACCTCCTAGACCAAATTCACCTTACCCTTATAACGAACAATTCCAAGATCCAAATTTTTAAATAGGGGGAAGGATCATCCTCCTAATAACGACCCAAATATCCTTCCATATCCCTCTTTCCTGGGTCATAATCATATATTAACTAATAACTCTGAAAGTATATCCTATAATCCTAATTACCATGTAAACTATCTTCAGGCAGATTCTGAACCTGAATCCGAACCTGAATCCAATATTGAATCCGAATCCGAATCTGATTCAGAACCTGAATCAAGTGTTGATATACCTAACCTATCCTTTGTAAATACTTCTTCAATATCACCTGATTTTAATACACTATATTCTCAAATCAACAATGTTTCTACATGTATATATGGTATACCAATTAAAATAACTCATCAGCATTCATATGATGTTGTAGCATTCCTTGATACAGGAGCTCAACGTAGTTTGGTAAAATTATCCTTATTTAATAAAATAAGGGAATCCACTACAAAACCTAACCAACCGAAACTGTTGAAAACTAAAATAGTATTGAAATCAATATCAGGTAATAAATTAATAGTCTATGGTAAGACTATTTTCCAAGTATTTATAAAGCATATTCCATACTTCTGCGAGTTTATAGTCGTAGAAGATAATTGTTGCACTTTTCCTGGCAAAATTTTGCTTGGTTGTGACAATTTATCTAAAATACCATTAATTTTAGATTATTCAGAAAAAGTATCATACTTAAAATATAGAACTAAACTCCTAAAATTACCATTATTACCTATTACCCATGCAAAGAATCAGCATTCTTGTATTGAAAATACCAGAAGTACTGGTATTGTTGTTTCTGATAAATCATCAGACTTTAAATATACAAATATAATTTCTAAAACCGAAACCGAAACCGTTAAATCATCTAATTCTTATCAACCTTCTATACAAAATAGTCCAATATATTTTGCTAATAATTTAGAAATAGATGATTCCGTGAAATACAAAGTATATACTACCGAATATACTAAAATTCTTACCTCATTCCAAGTATGTATTACGTACTAAAGTTGAATCTGACATTCATACTTATCCACCTGATAACCTTACCCTCCTTACCGAAAATAGAAAAGATTTTAGAAATATAGGAAGTTTCTTTATAGGTTCAATCCTTAGTAATTGCGATAACGGTCACATCTTTTTAGAATGTATTAATTTAGGTAATAATGAGATCCAATTAGATCCTCATACTTATTTAACTACCGCTTCTCCTATCATAATTACTGAACCTAATTCTTCCTCTACCACTACTAAATCTTCTTCTATTAAATTCTGTAACCTCTTCTAAAAACCTTACCGATTCTGAAATACGAAATGTGTATAAAGAACATTCTTCTTTCACGTTCTGCAAAATCTACCGATACCTATGTTCTTCAAAAACCCCAACAACTTGATGACATGTTGGATTTCCTGGTTAAACATAGGAATATTATTTCTCTAGAAAACGACCCCGTTGGGTTATGTTCTTTAGTTCAATTCACCGTTAAGCTGAAAGATGATAGTCCTAATTACATTTATACACCACCTTACCGTCATCCTCATAAATATCTTCAAGCTATAGACGAATGGGTTGAAGATAATTTACAGAAAGGTTACATAGAACCTAGTTCTTCACCTTTTTCTTCACCTTTACTGGTTATTCCGAAGAAAAACACCACCAAATTGCGTATCGTCCTTGATTATCGCAAGCTTAATGCTCATACCGTTCCTGACCGCTTTCCTCTTCCAAATATACAGGAAAGTTTATCTCTTATAGGAAACTCTAAAGTCTTTAGTACCTATTGACCTTCTTTCTGGATTCACTCACATCATGGTTGAGAAAGATTCTAGAAAATACCTAGCATTTTCTACCGCCAGAGGTCATTTCGAACCAATTAGAATGCCTCAAGGTACCACCAATAGTCCTTCTGTTTTTAGCAGAGCAATGGAGATGGCATTATCAGGCTTACTAGGTCTCCATTGTCTTCTTTTCATAGATGACTGTCTCATATTCAGTAAAAATATGGATGATCACTATGAAAGTCTTACCAAAGTATTCCATGCCTTACAAAAGGCTAATCTTCGCATTAAATTAGAAAAATGCGAGTTTCTTCAAAAATAGTGTCACTTATTTAGGTTTTAAAATAAGTGAAAAAGGACTTAGTCCTGATCCCGTGAAATTACAAGCATTAAAAGGCTTTAGAATACCTACTAATGTTTCAGAAACTCGTTCTCTTCTCGGTTTCTTTAACTATTTTCGTCACCTAATTCCAAATTATAGTCATGTTGCTCATCCTTTAACTCAACTGTTAAAGAAAAATGTTCCTTTTTCTTGGAATATTGAACAACAATCTGCATATGACAAATTAAAGAAGCTACTCCTTCTAGATCCTTCTTTGTCTTTTCCTGATTATACTAAGCCCTTCATTTTGAGTGTCGATGCTTCAAATTATGGTGTCGGGGGTGTCCTTGCCCAACTCAATGAAGATGGTTTAGAAAAACCTATAGCTTTTACCTCCAGACTTCTAAATAAAGCTGAAAGGAATTACAGTACTACCGAACGTGAAGCACTTGCTGTAATCCATGCTTTGTCTAAATTTAGAACCATTATCCTCGGATATAGACTTCAGATTTTTACCGATCATAGCGCACTCGTGCATCTGTTTCGTCATCGCCAGTTAACTGGTCGTCTCGAAAGATGGAATCTCCGTATCCAATCTTTCAATCCTGAAGTTTATTTATAAAAAGGGAAAGTTAAACATAGTTCCAGACTATCTTTCTCGTAATCCAGCACCAAATGTTTCTAATATTCATTCAGTTCTTAATATTTCCTCTCTAAAGCACTAAGCTACAAAACCTTACCGAGCAAATTATCTTTGCTGAACAGCGTAAATGTCCTCGTTTGTCTCCATTGATCAAATGGTGCGAGGAATTACCAAATGAGAGATTGGGAGCACCTCATGTAATTATCAAAGGATTACTTTATTATGTCACTGCTGACAATAAGTATCTTCTCCAAATTCCTGATTCTCTTATTTATACTGTTTTATATCTAAGTCACCATGCTCTTGGCAGTGGTCATCCAGGCCATCTTCGTACCGAAAAACGTGTCCGAGAGTTATATACCTTTCCTAACCTATCTAAACTTTGCAAACAGTTTTGCAAAGATTGTTCTTCTTGCTTAGAAATTAAAGGAAATAAACCTCATCCTATAAGTATAAGTACTTATCCTTTACCTTTCCAACCTTTTTCACGTCTTCACTTAGATACTATCGGTCCTTTACCTAGATGTAAAAATACCAATAACCGTTATATATTAGTTTTTAAAGACTCTTTAACTAGATATACCGAACTTTGCCCTGTTCCTTCTCGTGAAGCGAAACATGTTGCAAAGGCTCTTTTAGAGAGAATTATAACTAATCATTCAACTCCGTCTATATTAATTACCGATTCAGCAGCTGAATTTAAATCTCAATTTTTCCTTGAATTGTGTAAATTATGGCGTATTCAAAAAGCCAATATAGCTATTTATCACCCTAGTTCCAATAGTTTGGTTGAGCGTGAAAACCGGAATATCGAAAATTATTTGCGTAATTATGTAAATTCTAATCATACCGACTGGGATAAATACCTACCTTTTTGCCAAATTGCCTTAAATTCATCCTATAATACTTCCATAGGTAATACCTCCTCATTTCCTTCTTCACAACTATGTGAAACGTTTGCCTTATTCTATTCCTGATTATGTATCTCCTTTTGTACATAATAAATCTTCTACCCAAGGTAAAGATTTTGTTCATGATTATACAGCTGAGATGTTTGAACGATCTTCTGCTATCCGTGAACTTAGCCGCGACAAACTTAAAGCGGAAACCGCCAAAATCGCCCAAAGGCAACACCAAAAAGCACCAATTAGACACGCCAATATAGGTGATCGTGTCTATATTTTAGCTATTAAACCAGCAAATCAATCTCCTAAGCTAACAAGGCGTTGGCAAGGTCCTTATCTTGTTACCAATATCCTCAAATTTGGTAAATATATCCTCCAGTGTCTAGAAACTGGTAAACAATTTATTTGTCACATTGACAATTTTAAAATTGTATCTTATCCAAAACTCACCATACCTGAAAATTCCCTGAAGTCTTGTATTAAATCTTCAGCAATTCCCAGTTCTTCCAAAAAAGGAGTCAGTTTTAAATCTGATAGCACCAATCCTAGTGATTCCTTACCTGTATTCACATCCTTTGGATTTACCATTTCCGTCCATATCCTCTTCTGTTCCAGTATCATTTTCTACTCCTAGTAGTGATTTCCAAACTTCGGAGGGGGATCATACGCAACAGCAATTTTCGACTCCAATTTCGACACCAATTAGCGCTGCAAAACTCACCTCAAGCCAACATTCATCTCCAATTCCTGTTTCGTCAAAAACATATTCTTCCAAAAGTTTACCTTCTACTCCACTTTCTACAGAACAAGTAGAAATAGAAAATGTTATTCCTACATATACTTCACCTAGTATATCTTATCAATCACCTAGTATGTCTTCACCTAATATATCTTATCAATCAACTCCGAAACCTCAAACTCCAAAACCGTTACCTAGGCGAAATATTTCAGATATTTCCACACCTTCATCATACTCACCTTATTCACCTTATTATTCATCTCAACATACTACTCCTCAAAGTATATTGAATTCACCACCTTTATCTGATAAATCATTTACTCCACCTTTACCTTTTGAACAAACTGATAAATCTCTATCAGACTCTTCCAATTCTCAATTAGAACCAGAACCACCATTACAAGATGATCGAAATATAGATCCATCATATAAACCTTATCAATTTTATAAAGGTCCTCGTGACAATACCCCTATGCAAACTCGTAGTAGAACCAGACAACAAAATCAGGCATTATCAAAACAAAACCCTGATATTCCAAAATCTTATACCGTAGATCCTTCTACTATATCTTTTCTACCTTCTCCTCAATTACCACCAAAATTAAGAGATAGTATTACCCCATCTCAAATTTTAAATTATCCTAACTTACCTCCAAAACAAAATATTAATAATCCACCAAATTTACCTCCTAAACGAAAAATAAATAAAAATATTCCAACTTTTTCATATGAATTATATAAAGATAACGATTCATATACCTCAATACCTGAATTACCTCCTAAACAAAATAGAAATAATATTCAAACTTCTACACCAATATCTTCTCGTGATAATATTATACCAGACGAGAAAACTGGTGCCATTCCCAAATTTCGAAAAAAATAAATAGTGATATAAAATTTTTTTGTACATATTCCTACCTTGTGTATAGTCATTAGATTAGATATTTTAGAGTTTTATAAAACAAAACATTATCAATTGTTTGTTTGTATAATTAACTTTGTTATTTATATCTAAGCAGATAATTGATATTTTCTTATTTAATTTTCTTATATTTTGTTAAAAATATAAGATAATACTTTTAAAATAAAATACAATAAAAATAGAAAAATTTTGAAAAAAAAAAAAAAAAAAAAAAAAAAAAAAAATATTTTTTTGCATGCAATAACTAAATGTTATGCAATAAATATAATCTTGCTTTAAATGTTTTTAAATTTTAATTTTATTATTTTATTTTCCTTACAGATAAAAATGTTTTTCTGTTACTATAAAATGCTTTGCATGTTTTTGTTTCTTTCGCTTTCGTTTCTAATAACCTGCCACTCAATGTCTTCTTTTTCAAATTCTTCATCCTCTATTATCATTTCTCCTGGCTTAGTAATGAACTATGCTCATACTGCCTATTTCATTTCTGGTTATTTAGACCTTCGTGTTGATTTACGTTGCACTAAGGATATTTTTGATAAAATCTCTCATTCTTATGCTGATGTAAATTCAATTAAATCTTCTTTCATTCCTTTTGTAAGAATGAAACTTCATTCATTTGAATCTTCCCCTACAAACTCCTTTTCTTCGAAAAATTTGCCTATCTTAAATCCTTCTTATATTACTCCTTTATATCATTCTTCACTATTTCACTCTTCTGCTGTTGATAATAAAATATCTGGTGATGATCACTGGACTTACAATAGTAATTTCTATGTATATCATATAGATATTTTAGAACAACAATTTACTCATCTTTCAAATACTTTGCGAGATCTTATGAATGATCCTTGGATTAAATCTGCACATCATTCCAAATCCCGCAGAGGTCTCATTGATGTTGGTGGACAGTTTCTTAAAGTTTTATTCGGAACTGCCATAGACAGTGACGTCAAAACTTTACAACATCAAGTTGAAGTTTTATCTGAACATTCTAATAATGTTGATTCTCTTTTCATAACTTTTCGAAACCAATTAAAGGATAACACCGATTCCTTAAACAAACTTTCTAGATCTGTTTCTGAATTACAAAATTCTACTCAACATTTACAATTAGCTTTTTCTTTTCTAAATTGTATAACTTTATTAAATTCATACTTTGTTTCTGTTAACAATTATGTTGTTAATATAAACAATATAAAATCTATACTTTTAGATGCTTATCAACTATCTCATAGGAAAACAACTTCCTATAACCTTTATACTTTTGATTCGTTATTACCTTATATTTCTGAAAATATAAAAGTTACTAAATTATCTCCAATTCTTCCGTTTTCAATTGAAAATTTCTACAATTTTCTTTCTGCTTCCTGGACTATTCCAGATTCTTCTTCGTATCACATCATAACTATCATTCCTTTCATGAGAAATGATGTCTTTAATGTATATCATCTTATTCCTTTTCCTACTCCTTCTACTTTAAATTCTACTATTTCTTTATCTTCTCGTATTATCTTACGTCCTACATATAATGTATTCTTTGTTAGTAAAGCACTTATGAAGTATACATATCTTTCTACCATACAATTTTCTTATTGTTTGCATGTACATAACTTAACCGTATGTCCTATGCTTCAATCTATAAATTCTTTTTCTTCACCTTCTTGTGAATTGTTTTTGTATACAAATAATTCATATCTAGATCACAATAACCCTACTCCTATCCATTGTAACCACGAACCTTACCTTTCTAATGAGCCAGTCACTGCGTCTGCTCAATCTACTTTGCTTATCTCTATAACTAAACCTCTAGATGGACAATTAAGTTGTTACAAGGGACATGTAGTGAAGGATATTCGAATTTCTTCAATCTATGCTTTAAAGCTTGGTTGTACATTGACTTCCTCTCAATATAAATTCGAGAACCCTTCTCACATCTCTAGAAATGTTTCCTTTTTACTTAATACACCTGAAATTCCCAATTATCTATTCCTACTTAAACCATTCTTTTGAACATGTGAAAATCCTTAAATTATCTAATCTTCCAATTATTCATTGGGATACTCAATTGGATAATTTAAATAACACTCTTCAAAATTCTCATTTCTTAACTACTCGCATATTTCCTTATGCAAATTCTGCTTCCATATTAATAGGTTTACTTATTCTAATTATTGTTATTTTAATTTTTCATATTAAAATTAAACGTTTATCCAAATTTCATAATCAATCTAATCCTATTAATATTCCTTCACCTTATACAACTCCTACTATAATACCTTCATTTTCCAATGTAAACCCTACCTCTACTGCACTTGTTTCATCTCTTCATTCACCTCCAGTACCAATACCTCTTACTAGAACTACTCTTCCTACTCGACCCAGAATACTTACGTTTCTTACCTCGACAAACACCTCCATCTATCACTTTTGATACATCATCTATCGAGTTATACGACACTCCATCCAACATTCCTCTTCCTATGGTACATGTACCGGAAGAATATTAATTGATTGGTTTACTAACATTGTCAAACTATGCAATTAACAAAACTTTTCCACGTTACTCACGTGCACACCTTGGAATGGAGAAGTTGATGTCTCGTCAGACTTGATGATGTCAGGTTAGTGTACCTTTGTCTATTATTTCATGTGTTTGTTTATTTTATTATTGGGTGGGATAATTCTTAGATTGGGTGGGAGAAAATTTTATAAC
>SEYY01022732.1:12500-17377 GCA_009176605.1 Armadillidium nasatum | reverse complement strand
AATCTTTTGCTGCCGCGCTGGACATATGAAAGCTTTCGATAGAGTGTGGCACAAAGCTTTGATTTCCAAACTTTCTTCTTTCGGAATCTTTCTTTTCTCTGGAAAAGGTGGTGTCTAGGGCTTTTCGCTTTATCAACTCTCCTGCTCTCACTAATTCTCTTATTTCCTTTCTGGTCGTTGTATAGTAGCTGTTTTAAACGGCCACCGTTCATCCCTTAAATCTATTAATAGTAGTGTTTCTCAAGGAACTATTCTATCCCCAATACTTTTTCTGTTTTTCATTAATGATCTTCAATCAATTACTTCATCTCCTTTCCATTCCTATGCTGATGACTCCACCCTTCAATAATCTTTTCATTTTGAAAGACGCCCATCCCAATAACAGTTAATAAAAGCAAGAAAGATGGCCTTGGAGTAACTAATTTCTGATCTATCTCTCATTTCAAATTGGGGCAGAGAGAACATTGTCGTTTTCATTGCCTCGTTTTCATTACTTCAAAAACTCAATTCCTCCATGTCCCTACTCAACACAATCTTCCACAGAACTATGATATCTTCTTCCAAAACTCACAACACAAACCATCATCTCTCTTTAATATTCTTGGTGTTTCTTCCTCCCATGATCTTTCTTAGAAAGATCACATTATTTCTCTTTCTAAACAAGTTTCTAAGGGGTTGGGTGTTTTTGAGGCGCCTACAGCATTTCTTCAATCCACCCCTGTAAGATTTTAAATTATCAGTGTAACCCATATTTATGCATATCATTGTTATTTTATTGTCATGTATCAAACTTGTATCATTTAGCTTCATTATTTCAAAATTATTATTTTGTTTATACTTTCAGTCACTATGACTAAAAGATCAGCTTCTGTCAATATAGAGTACTTTACAATGTTTCAGGATAAGCTCGAAATAGCTAAATGTAACATCTGCAGTGAGAAAATTAGAAGAGGACCTCCGGGTGCTCAAAGTAAAAAATTTTGAACTAAATCTTTATGGGGGCATCTAAAATAAAAACACAAAGATGAACATTCACCAGCAGAAGAGGAGCGTTCAAAAGAAACAGGAAAGAAAAAGAAAACATTGGAAAAACAAGAAAAAATCTTAATTTTTTATATTTTGTTTGAAATTTTTTATTATTATTATTATTTGACTGACTGAGCTGAAATTTTCAGGATATATGCATTTTATCCACAAGTTTTGAGTTGATTTTGAGCATTTTTCTGATCCATAACGGTTTGAAAGTTATCTGAACTCAAATTTGAAAAAAATGAATAGTTGGGTCAAACCACAGGTCCACATGATCTGAAAATTTAAGTGAATAATCTTAGCCCCAATTTCTTGCTTTGGTGGGAACAGATTTTTGATATCACGTCTAGGGAAAAGTTATAAGTACTTGAAAAAAAAATTGCAAAAATTATACCCTTCTTTAGGGGAAAATTGGAACTGCTTAAAAAAAAAAAAAAAGCTACCTACTAATTTTTTTATTTCTGGATATTGTTTGGAAAAGGGACGGGGCAACAAAATTTATTTATTGCATTATTAAAAATGTTATATGTTTGAAGCGAAATATTAGTTAGCTAGCTTCGATCGAGTGTGGATGTGCGTGAGGATGCCTTGTGTTTGTCGTTTCGTATTTTAATTTTGGTTTTAGCCTGTTTCAATTGAGCTATAATTTTTTTTGTTTTAACTTGTGTTTTACTAGTTTAGTTAATATTATTATTAAAAGTGTTAGTGTTTTTTTTTGTTTGCGGTTTTTTTTAGTATTTATTTTAATTTTTCATTCAGCCTCTTTTTCAATTAAGCTTTTAATTTCAGTTTTAACTCAACTTTTTTTTTTTTTAAGTTAATATTATTATTTAAAGTGTTAGTGTTTTTTCTTTCTTTTTCTGTGTTTGCGTTTTTAGTAATATAAATTCAGGCCCCGAACTTCAGACGTATAAAAAATTTTAGTTTTCAGCAATTTTTTACAATGAGGAATTTAAGCTAAGTTTCAACTAGTTTTTTTTAATATAGCGTATCTATTCGCTAATTTATTTTAATTTTAATTTTAATTTTTAATTGTTTAATGTAATTGATGCACGTTCTTTCTTTTAATTCTGTTTTAGGTCCCGTTTTACCTTAGTTTAGTTTTCTATGAGTATATGAATGTTCGTGCATTTGCGTGTGTGTGTGGGGTGGTGTCTTAAGCCTGTGTGTGGTTGTAATTGTGTGAGAGTGAGTGTTGTGATCCTTTGAATGTCAAGATCGAATGGACGTGTGGGAGGATGCAGACGGGGTCTTTCTATTGACTTTGAAAACGTCCGTGGTCTCCGCTCTAGTATCGAATCTGTTGAATATCACCTCTCTAACTCTCATCCTAACCTTTTGCTTCTGTCTGAGTCCCAGTTGTACAGGGATTCTTTCTCTAACAACCTGAATGTCTCTAACTACAACTTTTTCGCAATTTCCGACTAAATGGTGGAGTTTGTGCCTATTAACATTAATACTACTGTGACATGTCTCGCAAATCTAGAATCTCCTAATTTCGATGTTTTATGGCTTAAAATCTGTCATCCTACTACAACAATTACCTTGTGTTTCTGGTACTGCTCCCTAATGGAACAGATTTGAAAGTTCTTTGTCAATATCTTACTACTTATCATAAACTGTTACTTCTTCTCATCCAAATGCTGAAGTCCTCTATTTAGGGAATTTCAACGTACACCACACTGAATGGTTGGGCTCCTCTCATACTGATACATGTGGGAGGGAGGCCAAATTCAGTATTCTTAACGATCTGGAGCAGTTGATTAAGGAACCTACATACATTCCAGATCGCCCTAACCAGTTCTTGAATACACTTATTTATGCTTCACCACTAATCCTTCTCGACATAAATGCACCATTTTCCCTCCTATTGGTAACTCTGACCATAATCTTATAGCTCTTAGTTACAATGCTTTCCCTCCAATAGTTCCACCATGCCCTAAACGTACTTTCTGGCACTTTAATCAGGCTAGTTGTGGGGGCAACGTTTCGCTTCTTTGCTAACTACCATTGGAGTGAATTTTGCTTTGTCTCGGGGCACGCTTCTGTCTCTGCTGAAAAGGTTGGAGCCGTTATTCTTGATATAATGAGCAGAGTTATTCCATCTTCAACTAAATCTTTTTCTCCTCAAAATCTATGGTTTGATGGCAACTGTTCTCTTGCCTTTCGTTAGAGAGACAGTGCTTATCGTTAGTGGAAAAACTCTTCTTCTCCTATCACTATTGCTAATTTCCATTAAGCTCGGAATCGTTGCAGAGATGTTCTTCGACGGACTAAGCGTACTTTCATAAGAAGGAAGTGCGCTGACCTCCATGGCTCTCCTACTGATAAAACTTTCTGGCCTCTTGTCAAAAAATATCTAAAATAACTTCTGTAAATAAATCTGCCTTTTCTCATCATATTCGCTCTGATGGTTCTGTAGCTAATACTCCTTCTAAAAAGGCTAATCTCTTCGGCCTTCTTTTTTCATCTAATTCCACCTGCTTGATTCTGGCATCCTCCTCCTACTCCTTCTCCTCTTAGGTGTCCCATGTAATTACTCTTGATCGGGTGAATGGGATCTTGAAATCTATGAACGTCAGGAAGGCCAGTGCCCGGGATGGCATTCTCCTTCGTGTTCTGAGAGAGTGTGCTTCCGAGTTAGCGCCTGCCCTCATTCAGCTCTACTTTCTATGCCTTAATACTAATACTTTTCCTCAATGCTGGAAGCGCGCATTTGTTCAGCAGATCCCGAAAAAAAGGTAACCGCTCTGACCCTCCTAACTAATGACCTATAGCTCTCACTTGTGTTCTGTCTAAAATTTTGAAACTCTCCTCAACTCTCATTTCATGGATCATTTGGATTCTCATTCTCTTCTTTCAGATCACCAGTATAGCTTTCGACGCTCGATTTCAACTAGTGACATACTCTCCTATCTTACTGATCTATGGTCTTCAGCCCTTAGGGATTTCGGGGAGTCTTGTGTGGTGGCGATTGACATATCCAGGGCTTTTGAACGGATATGGCATGCGTCGCTACTCTTCAAGCACCCTTCCTTTGTATTTTCTCCATCCGTTTGCTTACTCTTGTCTAGTTTTCTCTCAGATCGTTCCATTTCGGCAATCGTAGGTGAAGCGACCTCTTCCTCTTTTTCTGTCAACTGTGGTTTTCCTCAAGGTTCAGTTTTATCTTCAACTTTATTCTTACTTTTCATAAACGATATTCTCAACTGCACTTCTAATTCTGTCCATTCTCATGCTGATGACTCAACTCTACATTCTTCTACTTATTTCATATCTGCTCCCCCGTTTGCTTCTAGAGTTGTTTCTCGTCTTTAACTTTGCGATTATATTCTTGCCGATCTGGATGGGATTTAACGATGTGGTCATAGCACAAAAAAAAACTCAGCTTCTTCTCAGCCCCTACTAAAAAACACCTCCAAATTTTCTATCCTCTTCGATGTCTCTCCCGTCTCACCTATAAATAACATTAAAATTCTTGGTCTAAACATAAACAATAAACTGTCTTGGAAACCTAATATCACAATGGTTGCCAAAGCTGTCTCTAAGAAGCTGGGAGTTCTTTTCAGGTTGCGAGAATTTTTTTTCTTCTGAACAGCTACTCCAAATATATAAGGGTCATTCACCCTTGTATGGAGTACTGTTCTCTCATTTGTGGGGGCTCCGGCTTCTCCTCTCTTCTGGATAGGGTTGAGTCGAAAGCTAAAAGATTAATAAACTATCCCCTACTATCAAACTCTCTTGATCCCTTATCTTTGCGACGTGACGTTGGGACACTCTCTCTTTTCTATAGGTACTACAATGGTAGGTGCTCGAGGGAATTAGCCTCTCGCATTCCTCCACCGTAG
>SEYY01022732.1:0-10000 GCA_009176605.1 Armadillidium nasatum | reverse complement strand
TAAAAAGGGTGGAGTCATCGTCATAGGAGTGTATAGGAGACAAAATAATAGAGAGAAGGTCATTGATGAAAATTAGAAAAAGAGTTGGAGAAAGGATAGATTCTTGAGGAACACCACTATTTATAGATTTATAGGAAGAACGGTGGCCGTCTACAACAGCTGCTATAGAACGACTGGAAAGGAAATTAGAGAGAAGATCACAGAGAGAAGGATAGATTCCGAAAGATGGATGTTTGGAAATCAAAGCTTTGTGCCAGACTCTATCGTAATCTTCGATATGTCTAGAGCCACAGCAAAAGATTCACCAAAACCCCGAAGAGTGGAGGAGCAAGAGTCAGAAAGTAGGGAAAGAAGATCACAAGTAGAACGTTCTTTACGAAAGCCATACTGGCGATCAGAGATAAGATTAAAAGAATTAATGTGTTTCCAAATCTTCATTTAAAGAATTAATTCGAAAACTTTTGAAAGAACGGAGGTTAAAAAAATAGGACGATAGTTAGAGGGCTGAGAGGGGTCCCCCTTCTTCGGCACAGGTTGAATGAGCGCATGTTTCCAGCAAGAAGGGAAGGTCGAAGTAAAGGGAAAGACGAAACAGTTTACCAAGGCAGGGTGCAAGCTCGGAAGCACAAGTTTTGAAAACCACAGGAGGAATACCATCAGGACTATATGATTCCTTAGTGTTAAACTCAGAAAGAGCAGAAGTGACATCTTTAGAAGAAATTACAATGTTAGGTATAAAAGAGTTGGAGTTGGTTGAAAAAGGAAGAATAGATCCGGAATTGTCTAAGGTAGAGTTAAAGGCAAAAGTTTGAGCGAATAGTTCAGCTTTAGTATAAGGTAAAATGGCAGTTGTACCATCATAAGAAACTAGAAGAGGGAAAGAGGAAGAAGCAAAGTTAGAGTTATCATTTTTAGTAAAATGCCAGAAAGGGAGATAGGAAGAGGAACAAGAAAGATTATTGCATTTGCGGCGGAGAAAAGAGTTTTTGGTATCTCGAAGAATAGATTTTGCACGATTCCGGCATGAAATTTAAATTGAATGAGTTTCAGGAGTTTGAAGACGACGGTAATCTCTGAAAGCAGCATCCCTACGGCGGATAGCGTGAGAACAAGTAGAGTTAAACCAAGGTTTCTTAGGTTTAGTAGAAGGGAAAGAATATGAAATGTACGCCTCCATGCCAGAGAGAATCACCTCGGCCATACGCTCAGAACACTCCGAGGGACCCCTCTCAAGAAATCATTGATCATTCCATGTAAAATCAGAAAAGTTAAACCGCAAATCAGAACAGATAGCAGCACCGAAGTGCAACAAACGTCTCCTCGCCGAATGCGTGGGCCGTTCTTGCGGAAGACTTGAAGATTGGGTTCATCACCAAGACGATCAGGGATACGAGTAGGGAATTAAACCAACTGCTCAAGGTTATTCTGGAGAGAAAAGTTGTAGGCGATTTCACCGTCTGGATCATAAAAACTATATGAAGGCCGTGTGGTGTACATTGAAATCACCTAAAACGATGATTTCAGAGAAATGACAAAAAGACATAATGTGCTCTATTTTGGAGTTTAAATAGTCGAAGAATTTTAGATAGTCAGTAGAATTAGGAGATAAATAAACAGAACAAATAAATTTAGTAATAGAATTGCAAGAGAGCATAAGCCATAAAGTATAGAATTCAGGATGCTCCAAATTAGAGACACGAGGGTAAATAACATCGTTGAGCACAAATGCACAACAACAGCCTTTGGCTAAAAATTGAGTATAGAGACAGTAGGTAACAAAATGAGGTTTGCTGTCAGCACACTCAAGCAACTGAGTTTCGAGTAGAAACAAGAGATGAGGTTTAGAAGAAGAGATATGGTGTTTGAGAAAGGGGAAATTAGAAAAAAGACCGCGAATGTTACAAAAATTAATGAAAAAAGAAGACGATGCACCGGGGCAAGCCGGATGCCTGGTCATGTCGGCACCACCATCCCCATCATCGGAGGCCTCGAACTTCCAAGTGATGATGGGGTGAGGGGTTGATGATGGACATTCTTTGGATGCCGCCCCTCGAAGCATCTCCGAGGCAGCTCTGATTTTCGCTTTTTTTTGTTTAATAAAGGTAATGTAAATTTGTGGTAACATGTGAAGAAATGGGCTGGAGAGGTAGTAGGAGCATAGACACTCAAGCATGAGGCGAAGGTACATATTATATATATAATATATATATATATATATATATATATATATATATATATTATATATATATATATATATATATATATATATATATATATATATATATATATATATATATATATATATATATATATATATATATATATATATATATATATATATATATATATATATATATATATATATATATATATATATATATATATATATATATATATATATATATATATATATATATATATATATATATATATATATATATATATATATATATATATATATATATATATATATATATATATATATATATATATATATATATATATAATATATATATATATATATATATATATATATATATATATATATATATATATATATATATATATATATATATATATATATATATATATATATATATATATATATATATATATATATATATATATATATATATATATTATATATATATATATATATATATATATATATATATATATATATATATATATATATATATAATATATATATATATATATATATATATATATATATATATATATATATATATATATATATATATATATATATATATATATATAAAGTTTTCGAATCTATCCTTAACAGGAAGATTTGGAAACATCTCAATTCTTCTAATCTTATCTCTGATCGCCAGTATGGCTTTCGTAAGAAACGCTCTACTGGTGATCTCCTTTCCCTTCTCTCTGACTCTTGGTCCTCCGCTATTCGGCATTTCGGTGAATCTTTTGCTGTTGCGCTAGACATATCGAAAGCTTTCGATAGAGTCTTGCACAAAGCTTTGATTTCCAAACTTCCCTCTTTCGGAATCTATCCTTCTCTCTGTGACCTTCTCTCTGATTTCCTTTCCGGTCGTTCTATAGCCGCTGTTGTAGACGGCCACCGCTCTTCCTTTAAATCTATTAACAGTGGTGTTCCTCAAGGATCTGTCCTATCCCCAACACTTTTTCTACTATTCATTAATGATCTTCTCTCTGTTACTTCATCTCCTATCCACTCCTATGCTGATGACTCCACCCTTCATTACTCTTTTCAATTTGAAAGGCGCCCCTCTCAACAACAGTTACTAGACGCAAGGAGGGTTGCCTTGGAGCAGCTGACCTCTGATCTATCTCGTATTTCTAATTGGGGCAGAGAGAACATGGTTGTTTTCAATGCCACCAAAACTCAATTCCTCCATCTCTCCACTCGACACAATCTTCCACACAACTATGATATCTTCTTCGAAAACACTCAACTCAGACCTTCATCTGTTCTTAATATTCTCGGTGTTTCCTTTTCTCGTGATCTTTCTTGGAAAGATCACATTACCTCTCTTTCTAAACAAGCTTCTAAGAGGTTGGGTGTTCTGAGGCGCCTTCAGTATTTCTTTACTCCACCCCAGTTGCTTGCTCTGTATAGGGGTGTTGTTCGCCTCTGTATGGAGTATGCTTCCCATATCTGGGGTGGTTCCACACATACAGCTCTCCTAGAGAAGGTGGAGTCTAGGGCATTTCGTCTCATCAACTCTCCTGCTCTTACTAACTCTCTTCAATCTCTTTCTGCCCGTCGAATTGTTGCGTCACTCTCTCTTTACTATCGCTATTACAATGGACACTGCTCTTCTGAACTCTCTCGTCACATACCTCCTCCTCTGAGAAGGGCTCGTGCGACTCGACTTTCCACACAGTCTCATCCTTTCTCTGTCCAACTCTCTGACCCCAGGCTTAACCGCTATGCTCTGTCCTACATGTACTCTACTGGTAAAGTCTGGAACACACTCCCTTCTTCTATTTTTCCAACTTCCTATGACTTACACACCTTCAAACGTCGTGTATCGGGACATGTCGGCCTTTAGTTTGACCAGGCTTCCGTCTTTTCCCCCAACTCTGGTGGAATTTTGGTAGGCCTCTGGCCTTTGCCCACCAGAGGTGATAAAAAAAAAAAAAAAAAATATATATATAATATATATATATATATATATATATATATAAAAAAAAAAAAATATATATATATATATATATTTATATATATATGCTACTGGCCCTGACAACATATCCAATATTCTCTTAAAACACCTATCATACTCCACTGTCACATATCTTACACATATCTTAAGCAAATCCTTGCAATTCAAATATAATCATCCCCTTAAAAAAAGCAACAATTATTCCCAAACTAAAACCAGGAAAAGACCAATAAATCTCTTCTTCTTACCATCCCATTTCACTTCTTTCCACTCTCTGCAAACTCCTATATGGATACAAAAAAAACATTCAACAATCACAGCATTATAAACACAACAGAACCAATAATCAAAGGTCTAAATTAACAACCAACACACAAAAGAATACTCATAGTCATCGACATAAACAAAGTCTTTGACACTGTCTCCAAACACACCCTCATAAGCAAAATTATACAGTCAAGCTTCCCTACAAGCACCAAAATATGGATATCTAACTTTTTATCTAGCAGAACTGCAAAAGCCCAATACAAAAACCAAAAATCCCGCACAGTCCACATAAAAACCGGAGTCTCACAAGGAGCCATACCCATACTCACACTTTTTAATTTTTTCACGTCCGACCTACCAACACCTCAGTCCTTACACACAAACATCCCAACATATGCAGACGACATCACCATTGCAACAACTCACCAAAACCTTCCTCCCGCCACCTATATAACACAACTCTATCTAACAACAATCAACCAAATACAAGAGTGGTTAACAACAAACAGGATGACTGCTTCCAATAGCAAATACTCAATAACGCTCATTACAACCGACCGTCAATTATCATCCTCACATCCCCAAGTCCGACTAAACAGCACACTTATCCCCCTAAACAAATTCCCAAAGATTCTGGGAATTACATTGGATTTTCACCTTACATTCTCAAAACACATAAAAAATACCACTTCATCTGCAAACCGAAAATTAAACGCACTAAAAATCATAGCCAATGCAAATATACACAATCATCAACTCATTGCCATCACAACTTACAAACACTTCATACGTCCATCCTCAATTACTCATCCCCCTTATGGCACCCATTACTTTCCAAACAAAGCATAAACAAGCTACAAATCACACAGAACAAAGCCCTCAGAATAATAACTAGATGCGCGTCAAATACGTCACAAAAACACCTTCACGATGAAACCAAAACCCTTCCCATAACTTCACACTTAGAAATGATAGGGGCACAATTCTACTCTAAAACACTATTGTCCAATCATCCTTACCATACCACCCTCTCAAACCCAAACAGACAAAGACTAAAACAACCTCCAACATCTCCCGCACATTTCTACAAACTTATCCTCAACAATATCCCCCCCTAATAATGTCTCCTACATAAAACATATCCATACCACCCTTACAAACACCTAAGGCAGAGCAATCCCAAAAACATTCTCAACACAAAACTCCCTAACATCTCGAAAATAATCGACTCTCTCCCCATCCCTACACAAGCAACATTAGCCAAGCTGAGTGTCGGTCATCATCCAAACCTTCAAAACTACAAAGAAAAATTCTAAATAAATCAAACCGATACCCCGTCTGCACAAGGTGCGGGACAGCACCGGAGACTGTGTCTCATTTTCTTTTAACTTGCCAACAACTCAACGTTTCAGGATATCCTGGAACGTTTCAACACTGGAAGACCTGTGTAGGAGGCCGGGCGCGGTGGTGGGCTTACTGAGTGAGAGGTGGCGGCCTCCTTAGAGGTGGTCAAGGGGTGAGAAAGTAAAAAAATTAAAAAGCCACTGGGAAAAAATGGGAGCATTTAATGGCTTATCGAAAAGTATTCAAAATGACATTATCGACTGCATTGCAAGTGAATTGAAAGAAAATATTTATAAATCCATTAATGATGCCTTATCTTTTTTCTATTTAAGTAGGTGAGACGATAGACACTAATGAGAAAGCTCAATATTCAATAATTTGCAGATTTGTTAACTCTAAAGGAAGAGTAGAAGAACATTTTATTGGATTTTATGATTTTGGAGAGGACAAAAGTGCGAAAGGAATATGCCAGATACTTATCAAGGTACTAGAACCATTTTATTTTAGGAAAAAATTGGTTGCGCAGACTTATGATGGTGCTTCCGTTATGGCCTCGGAATTGGACGGACTTTAATCGTATATTCAAAATTACGCCCAGCAAGCTATTTTTACACATTGTTTAGCCCACAAATTGAATCTTGTTTTGCAGAACAGTTGCAAAAAAATTTCTGCTGTCAAATTTTTTTTTAGCAGTTTACAAGGAATTCCTGCATATTTTCACAAGTCGTGTAAGAGAACATTTGTTTTAGATCGAATTGTTGGCAAAAGAATGTCAACATATAGTGAAGTAAGGTGGAATTCTAATGCTAAAATTGTTAATACAGTTGTCACAGAAAGAGTAAAATTAATCGAAGTTTTTAAAGAGCTAAAAAATAGTGAATATTCTAAGATTAATACTATACGACAGGCAGAAGCATATGAAGCTAAATTATGTGACTTCGATTTTATTTTTTATCTTTTAATATTTAGAGATGTATTCTTAAAAACCGAAATACTCTTCAACACATTTCAAAAGAAACTGATCGACATTCAATTTTGCATTAATCTAACATTGATCTGCGAAAGAGAATTGAAGAATAGGCGAAATGAAGAAACCTTTCAAAACTATTTTGAGGCAGCATAAAAAGAAACTGAGCACACGGACAGTATATTGCGAGTACGAAAAAAAATATGAAATGTATGAACGAGTGCTATTATAGAAGGATTTTTATGAAATTCTTGATAATATCGTATTCCAAATAAGTGTTAGATTTGGTAATATTAATTCGTTAAAGTTTCTGCAATTGTGTAATTCAAGCCAGTTTGATAATTATAATAGAAATTTCCCTGAGTCCGCTCTGGAATCTTTAATGGATGTTTATGGAGATTTCTTTGACAAAAATATTTTAAAAAGCGAGCTAATGGCTGTTTATGCTCACGAAAATAAACAAATATTCCATAACAATGATATTGATGTCATTTTAAAAAATATCGTAGAAAATGATTTCCAAGACACTTTGCCGCAAGCGTATAAACTTTTTTGTCTTATTGCTACAATCCCAGCAACTATAGCATTGGCTGAAAGAGGTTTTTCTTGCTTAACTCGCATTAAAACGTTTTTAAGATCCACCATGTCTCAACAACGTCTTTCAAATTTAGCATTACCTTCAATAGAACAAGAGCTATTAATAAATCTTTCAAATAAATGCAATTGGCATGAAAAAATTATTGAAAGATTTTCATTGCAAAAGGAAAGGAAAATAGATCTTCTATATAAAAAGTAATTAAAAGGTGAGAACATTCATATTATATTTATATATATATATATATATATATATATATATATATATATATATATATATATATATATATATATATATATATATATATATATATATATATATATATATATAATATATATATATTATATATATATATATATAATATATATATATATATATATATATATATATATATATATATATATATATATATATATATATATATATATATATATATATATATATATATATATATATATATATATATATATATATATATATATATATATATATTAGAGGTGGACCGGATAGTAATTTTTTGCTATCCGCGGATGCGGATGCGGTTGCGAATATTCAATTGCGGATATCCGCAGATGCGGATGCTGATGCGGATGCCGATATTTTATTTTTTTAAAGAGTTTTTGCCATAGATTCTTGGAATTTTAAATACAATATCCAGAATCTATGTTACCAGGATGTGGACGGGGACCCAACTCTTGAACACCCCACCAACCTCTTTCCCCAACCTCCACCCATTTAGAAAAAGGTTATATATATATAAATAAAATATATATATATATATATATATATATATATATATATATATATATATATATATATATATATATATATATATATATATATATATAGCTAGTAATTCAGTATTACCTTCACACTTCACAGTTTCACATATTCCATTTGAAGTTAATAATTGGTAAGTTATTTTTTAGAAATAAAAGCTTTTGGGCTCTTTCAGATGAAAGTTTGGTTCGCTTTCGTCGTAAATGAAGCCTGCTCCACTGAAAAGACGCTCACTAGCAATATTAGTTGAAGGACATGCTAAAAAGTCCTTGCCAGCTCAGCAAGAAAAGGGAAACTTTTGCAATTATCTCTCCACCAAACCAGTTGGTCTTTATCTGCCTCCACATGTGGGAGTTTCTGATAATTTTCAATAATCGATATTGTATCCTTTGACACTTCAGACTGTGATTCTTCATCTGCTGATGGAAGCATTGATTTAGCAATGCTTAAGCTAACAGATTTTGTTTCTTTTGTATCTGACAGCTTTTCCTTTTTCTTGAAAGGCGTTATTTTAGCTGTTTCTATCATCTCATCGCATAAGCATCCTAATTTGATTTTAACCTTCTGAGAAACAAGTGGTTTAAAAAATTTTGTTTTGTACCTAGGATCTAAAAAGGTTGCAATTGTATAAGAATCATCATTTTCCAGGTTTTCAAATCTGTCGTTTATCTCCTTCCTTAATATTTCAGTCATCCTTGAAACTCCCTTAGACTTAATAACATTTCTTAACACAACTTTCAATGTTGAAACAAGAAGTATCACATTTGACAAACATGATTCAGCCGAACTTATAGTCTTTGTTAATTCTTCAAAAGGCTTAAGGATATTAATACAATTATTGAAAATGTTATTTTCGTCATCTGTTAGAGGCTTTAATTTTGTACTGCTTGAAGCATAAAGGCAAATGGCCTCATTAATTTCGCTCATCCTCTCAAGTATATGCAAACTACTATTCCAGCGTGTTTGAATATCTTGCATGACAGAAAGTGGACGAACATTTAATCTTGTTTATAATTTTCTTCAGCTCATTTTGGGCTACAACGGAGTGATTGAAATGCGTAGCAATTAACCTACATTTGCTTATTAAATCGGATACACATTTTTGACTCATAATGGAATTTTTAACTACTATCTGAGTTTGGTGTGCAAAGCAATCTACATTTTTCACTCTTGCCAGAGAAAGTGCTTTTTTTTATATTTGTGCCCGAATCCCTGACTACGCAGTGCACTTCATTTAATGAAATCTTCCATTTTGTCAGCATCTTTTCAAATACAGTTTCAAGATAGTCGCCTGTATGGCACTCAGCAAGAGGTTCTGCATTCAATACAAAGTTTAGCCTTTGAAAGTTTTTATCGATTGAATGATACGTAATTTTTTACTATCCGCGCATGCGGATGCGGTTGCGGATATCCAATTGCGGATATCCGCGGATGCGGATATCCGGTCCTCCTCTAATATATACTATATATATATATATATATATATATATATATATATATATATATATATATATATATATATATATATATATATATATATATATATATATATATATATATATATATATATATATATATATATATATATATATATATATATATATATATATATATATATATATATATATTATATATATATATATATATATATATATATATATATATATATATATATATATATATTATATATATATATATATATATATATATATATATATATATATATATATATATATATATATATATATATATATATATATATATATATATATATATATATATATATATATATATATATATATATATATATATATATATATATATATATATATATATATATATATATATATATATATATATATATATATATATATATATATA
>SEYY01022731.1:375000-381627 GCA_009176605.1 Armadillidium nasatum | reverse complement strand
TATATATATATCAAATTTTGCTTGTATACCTTTATATATTATACAAGTTACTAAGAATTAGTAAAAAAATATAGCGTATTTGGTAACGGGTCTGACTTGTATGACGTAGGTCTCTGGTTCGGTTCATGACTGTAAAGTATTAATGATTGTATAAGTTTGGACTAATTTCATGGTAGGAAGTACGTTTTTAGAACTGATTTCGGAAATGCAAATTTCGATGGTTGTTGCACTAGAAAAAGGTCCTACAACTGAACATGGCCTACATACATAAAAACATACATGTATACTTATATACATACATACATACGTAAGCATATACAATAATACAATGATTTAATATTATAAATTTATCTAAACAAATAAAAGAATATAATTTATTTGCATAATTAATGCCAAAAAAAGTACGATAAGAAGTCATCGATCTTTCCATTCCCAACACGTGTAAGAACCCTGTCAATAACCTTCGCTAATGCCGAAGGGAACTATACAAATAACACTTAATAACCTTTATGATAGCCTGAATTTTATTAGCTTTAAAAGGAAGATTTTCTTTTCGGGTTTTGGGGGTTAAAATTTCATACCTGACCTATCTTTTTGTCTTAGGCTTAACTAGACGTAACCTAAACTAGGGGGTTGACGCTTCTCATCTTATTTAAAACTTTACAATTAACACCTAATATTCTTTATGATCGCCTTAATTTTATTAGCGTGAGAAGGAAGATTTTCTTTTTGGGTATATGGGGCTTAAAATTTCATATCTGGCTTTTTATCTATTAGGCTTAACTAGATGTAACGCAGACTAGGGAATTAAAGATTTACGTCTTTTTTAACTTTTCTTAGAGTTAAATAGATTCAATGCCACTGGAAGGTTAAAATTACACACCTGACAATTTAGACCTAAGTAGATGTAACGCCGCCTAACGGGTTATGGTTTCGCACCTGATTTAACCTTTCTTGACCCAACTAGATGTAACGCTGTCTAACTAGATAAAAGTTTCGATAGGCATCTGAATGACGTAAATTCTATACCTGAAAGATGAATTTTTGTAGAGTTCTGGTTGCTTTTTTTTATCCTTTGCTCTATTTGATTTAGACCTAAAGAGATGTAACTTTGCCAATTACTGAAAGTTAAAAGTAACCGAACCTGATATAAAAGATTAGGTTAAGTTAAGGTTAGCTTAGATTAGGTTAGGTTGATATAAAATTTGAACAGTATTTTAAATAAAATAAATAATATATATATAATATATATATATTTAAATATTATATTATATATATATATATTATTATTATTTTAAATATTAATAAATAAATATATAAATATAAATATATAAAATAAAAAATAAAATGTGTGTGTGTGTGTGTTAGCTTAGATTAGGTTAAGATTAGGTTAAGTTAAGGTTAGCTTAGATTAGGTTAGGTTGTTATTTTGTTAAACTCACAAATATGATTCCTTAACATACACATTTTAAAGGAGGAGGAGGAGGAGAGAGAGAGTGCTTGCCTTTGAAGGTAACTTTTTTAAGTTCTTTAAACTAAATTACAATGGAAAGGAAGATGGGCACACGCAGCTCCCGGTTTTGAGTTTAGATTTCTTAATTAATAGGGAAATATCTTCCCTTTTTTAATCCTTTGTAACAACTATCTCCAGTAATCGTCTTTTTATTATCTACCTTGTGTAATCTCTTGATTTGGGCTTATGATAATCAGTAAGTTAATGTAATCTTCCTTTGTTCATTCGCTTCGTAAATTCCTATTTAAAAAATCTTTCTGATCAACTCTTGGGTATATTTGACTTGGGAGTACCCGTAATCTCTCTCTCTCTCTCTCTCTGTATTGTTTTTTTTATGTCTCTTCTGGTGGGCAAAGGTCTTAAGCACACCAAATCGCACCAAAGTTGCAAAAATTCCGAAGTCAGTGTCAAAATAAAGGCTGACATGCATTATACTTTACAATAGGGGTTTCTCACATTAATTTTGCCATGGATAACTTCCTCGCATATATCCTTCCTACTTATACTGAAGCACTTCCTGGTAATCTCTGCTAGTGGATTATTATTATTATTATTATTATTAATTATTATTATTATTTTCTGTTTTAGTATTCTCATAAAGGAAAACTGTGTGTACGCCTCTGTTTATGCGTTTCAAAACGCATCGAATATGGAGTGTTAAACGTTGTCTTGAAAGATAGACATTTCTTTCCTGAAGATTTTTTTTGTTTTCTTTATTGTTTTCCCTTCACATGTGAAAACAGAAATCAAACCAGAGGTAGTTAAATTAGCAGTATATCTCTCTCTTCTACTCTCTCTCTCTCTCTCTCTCTCTCTCTCTCTCTCTATATATATATTTATATAGTATATATATATATATATATATATATATATATATATATATATATATATATATAAGAGAGAGAGAGAGAGAGAGAGAGAGAGAGAGAGAATATTTCTAAACAGATTAAGAATCTTTTAATAAAAAGAGCAAAACTCTCCACTGCATGTCGCAGGATTTTCCCAAAAACAATTATGACATAATATAATATATAATATAATAATAATAAATAATAATAATAGCCGTAACGTTATGTGATAATAAGTGTTTTGGAAAACCTCCCAAGCTTCCTCTCTCTCTCTCTCTCTCTCTCTCTCTCTCTCTCTCTCTCTCTCTCTCTCTCTGTATATTTCTTTTTTTTTCAGATTATTTCGTAGATGTGTTACAAAATCGAATACCAGTTTCCGCCTTTTGTGTATCGATTTTATATCGTAATGAATTAAACTTAGGTCTATAGAATTTCTTCATAAGTCGTGCGTGAGAGAGCAAGCACGCACGCCCACAATTTTGAATGAAATGATGAGAGAGAGAGAGAGAGAGATAAAGAGAGAGAGAGAGAGGAGGAGGAGGAGGAGAGAGAGAGTGCTTGCCTTTGAAGGTAAAGGACATTGATCCACCACGTGTTTAGACCAATTTCATTCATCTTTCTTGCTTTTATGTTTCCTGAAGCGAAAGGCAAACTTAATCAACTTTCGGTTTATGTACCATTTTTTTTGTATTAATATCTTTCGTAGAAGTAGAGGAGAAGAGAGAGAGAGAGAGAGAGAGAGAGAGAGAATCAGACAGACACAGGTAGAGAGAAGGAGAGGAAAAAGTACTTATTCAAAGATAGACGGTGATGCACTGTATTGCCCTTCTTAGTTCTTATAATCTACTCTACAAGTGTGCACCAATCACCTAAATGAGCAAAAATCTCAATATATATATATATATATATATATATATATATATATATATATATATATATATATATATATATATTATATATATATATATATATATATATATATATATATATATATATATATATATAATAATTAATAAAATATTTTTCAAAATGATTAAAAGGGTAATTAAAACTAAAAAAAAAATTTTTTTATTTTTTTTTTTTTTATTTATTTATTTTTTTTTTTATTGTATTGTTTCTGAGGGGCGGACCTGACCTCTCTCCAAAGGCAGACAAGAAAATTAACCTTTGAGGCTATCTGGAGTTCAAACCACCCACCCTCAGAGATCGCCTTTCTTTCTTCATTAAAAGGAATGAAATCTATAGTGAAAGTTTTAATGGAAATCATTTTTATATAATGGAAGGTGATGTTTGCGAGTTGCAGATTTTACTTTTCTTATTCTGAATGTGGGCTTCATGTTTTTTTAAAGAAGAAATAGGCGATTTCATAGATTCCTCTCACCATTTTCGATAATCTCTCTCTCTCTCTCTCTCTCTCTCTCTCTCTCTCTCTCTCTCTCTCTCTCTCTCTCTCTCTCTCTCTACACACACACACACACACACACAAAAATTGAATATTTTTGCATGAAGAGCGAAACTGTAAATAACATCAAATAGAAAAAAAGACATTTATTTTTGTGAAACTGCAATGCACACTGCAACAGAAACACTCACGCAAGTTACGAAGATATTCCTTCCAAAGAAGGATATGTATGGGCTCCTGTATTGATCTAAAACGAAACTGATATTTTTTAGCGCCCTTAGATAAGCAACGTCCACAACAGTATGAGTGATGCTTATTTAAATATATTAGTTATTTAATAGAATTGAAACTAAAAAAAAAAAAAAAAAAAAGTAAGTGATTAAACACTCAAACTGTGAGATATACATGAACCATCGTTACATTGCCATTCATTGCTTCCACTTGCGTCGCAATATATTTAATCTGAACTGTCGGAACAATTGTTATTTAAATCACAGAATAAATGAAAAGGTAAACACTGATTCAATAAAGTGGGTTACAGCAAATAATTCATCAAATTATATACCGTAACAGAACAAGAATTGTTGGATACTAATCTCAAGTGTGCAGTGAAAGTTGGCAGATAGTTCAAAAGCATTTATATGACTGACAGAATTGTTGACTAATGGCGTTGAAAAATAAGTTGATTTCAATGTAAATGATTATCTCTCGGCAAGGATTAGAGCTAAGTAGGCAATACTAATGAGTTATTTATGAGTTTTTTTTTTGGTCAACAAACAGTTTGATGTCAGGTAATTTCATATGTAATTAACTCATAATGATAAACCTACATTTTTTTTTCTTTAAAGTTGAAATAGTATTTGCGGAGATATGACAGATTCATTGGATGGTTTGACATTTTATTTGACAACTATTATTGTATATCATTGTTTGTGAATGTCATTGCATTCTCTAGAACTTCAAATATTCTTTTGTATTCATCGCAGTGAAACAACTCATCAAAATTCGAACATAAAGAGTCAACAGAAGAAAATTTTAAAATATACTTAAGGTCTGTTAGGGGAAAGAATGATTAATTAATTGTGGGTTAACTTCACTGATGTATGAGTAATAATTTTTGAACTTTAAAAGAAATTTTTAAAATTTTTTAGAGGTAAATGATATCGTTAATAAAAACAGTGTAGCATACCTTGAAAAGCCAAAACTTGGGCTTGAGACTCGTCCTTTAAAATAAGCCTCTTGAATGACTTTAGCAGAAAGTCATTCAAAGAAAGGAGCATTGACCAATTATGAACAGTTCATTTTTAACACCTGTCCAACTCAGCTTTGGATCCACACATACAACAGTTTTTCAGGGAACTATTTCCTATAGGAGGGTAGTGTAAAGGTTTAAGTAAGTAAGAATTTGAAGCAAGAATTCCATAAGATCTTCCATGCTTCTGCTTCATTTCTTTGAGGTCCTATAATTATTATACACTGCTCACACCAACAGTTTAAAAGTACAAAAATTAAAGGAATTTAGAAGACATTTCTAAATAAAAGAAAATTTTTCTTCTCACCAGTAAAATAAAAATCATTTTTGGAGATTTTAAAAAATATTTTGGAAAGCTTTCCTAACTGTAGAACTTCACCGAAATTTGTTAAAAAATCTTGCTAATTGAAGAATAAGTTTAAAATAGAACAAGAGTGGTGTGTCGTGTCTTAAATTCCTAGTGGTTCACGAGAGAGAGACAAGAATAGTTTCACTCAGAATAAAAAAAATATGTTAAGGGTTCATTAATTATGGTTTAAGCATGTAAAGAAATTGCACTCTCAGTCTTTTTGAATAGGTTTTTTTCCAGACCAAGGAGGTGATGATTTGCTAAATCGAAAATGTGTACCAGAAATAAACACCTTGGGAGGCATAGGTTGGAGTGTGGGAGGCATAGGTTAGAGTATAGGAGGTATAGGTTGTAATGTGGGAAGCATAGTTTGGATTGTAGATCTCAAACCTTTTTATTAGTATTGAAGCCTCCACATTCTCCCACATAGCACTGAACGTCACCGAACCACACCGTGGAGTTCATCAACCCTACTTTCTAACACATAGAAAACGCTTTTACTTCAAAAGACATTCCTCTATATGATCCGTAACTTCCATCTCGGATGAGGAATTGCATAGTTATGACCCAGGGCAGGATAATCGACATGAAGACTTTAATCAGTATATATATATATTATATATATATATATATATATATATATATATATATATATATATTATATATATATATATATATATATATATATATATATATATATATATATATATATATATATATATATATATATATATATATATATATATATATATATATATATGCTATATGTATTTATAGAATATCCTCATCCGCAAAAGATATCAAGATTTAAAACATACCTTTTTAAATTGAACATTCACTTTTATATCCGCAACCGCAAAAGAAATCATACATCCATAATAAAAAGGTTCCGATATATTTATAGAACATCCGCATTTATATCCACATCCCCAAAAGAAATAAAATCCAATGTAAAAGATGCGGATTTTTATAGAACATCCGCACTTCTTTCCCCATCCGCAAAAGAGATATGAAATTCTCATTAAAACATCCGGATATTTTTCGTAGAATATCCGCATTCGCTTCAACAAAAACAGTGACAATTTTTCCTATATTTAACTATAAGTACAATGAAAGTAGAACTAATTTTCAATTAATTTGTTAGACTCTAATAAATCTGCTTTCACTCCATATATATATATATATATATATATATATATATATATATATTATATATATATATATATATATATATATATATATATATATATATATATATATATA
>SEYY01022731.1:360000-370000 GCA_009176605.1 Armadillidium nasatum | reverse complement strand
ATTATTAATTATTTATTATTATTATTATTATTATTATTATTATTATTATTATTATTATTATTATTATTATTATTATTATTATTATTATTATTATTATTATTATTATTATTATTATTATTATTATTATTATTATTATTTTATTATTATTATTATTATTATTATTATTATTATTATTATTATTATTATTATTATTATTATTATTATTATTATTATTATTATTTTTATTCGAGCAAATTATGAATAAAAAGAATAATTTAAAAAATAAAAGTTATTCAATTTATCGTTATAAATTAAAATATCAATTACTTAATATAGTGATAGATTTAGTGAACGTAATACAATTTTTAATTGTTATTACTACTATACTACTACTACTACTACTACTACTACTAATAATAATAATAATAATTATTATTATTATTATTATTATTATTATTATTATTATTATTATTATTATTTTAATATCTATCCCATAAACCATATGAGTGCATTTTTTTCTTATATTTTTATTTATTTATTTATTTATGTTTTTGTAATTGAGGGCATATTTTTGGTAGGGGTGGAGGGTTAAGGGGTCTTACCCCATCCACCCATTAACTCCCAAACTCATTTTTACAAATTTGAATATGTTTTGCTGTTAAAAGTGTTATATCCCAATTTCCTAAGAAACATCAAATATATGGCTTATTTATTAGTTACAAAAAATGGGTGGGTTATGTATGGGCTATTATGGTCGTGTTTTACCATGAATTTGTAACCTTACAAATTTTTTTTTTTTTTTTTTTTCAATTTCGTTTTGGTCCATTCGGAAAGAGTCTGAACACTGAAGATGGTTTATGGACTTTGGATAATGCTATGAACCCATTTTACATGACAAGAAATTTGCAATAATAAGGTTAGGTTAGGCCAAATTAAGCTAGGTTAGAGTTAGGCCATATTAAGCTAGTTTAGTAGACTTAGTTAAACCAAATTAGACTAGGTTAGACTTGGACATGACAAATTAGGCTAGGTTAGACGTGGTTAAGCCAAAAAAGGCTAGGTTCTATTTAGTTAAGTCAAATTAGTCTAGGTTAGACTTGATTAGGTCAAATTAGGCTAGGTTAGACTTGGTTAGGCCAAATTAGGCTAGGTTAAACTTGGATAAGCCAAATTAGGCTTGGTTAAGTCAAATTAGGCTTGGTTAGACTCGGTTAGGCCAAATTAGTCTAGGTTAGACTTGGTTAGACCAAATTAGGCTAGGTTAGACTTGGTTAAGCCAAATTAGGCTAGGTTAGAGGTTAAGCCAAATTAGGCTAGGTTAGACTTGGTTAGGCCAAATTAGGCTAGGTTAGACTTGGTTAGACCAAATTAGGCTAGGTTAGACTTGGTTAAGCTATTAATGTTACTTTAAATTAGGACAGAAACTTTAGAACATAAAGTAGGACAAGGTACACAGTGAATCGTTTGACCTAAAAAAAAATATTGAGACTTTTTGAACCCGGATTTTCTTTTAATAAATAACTTACGAGGTTTTACAGAGTGCAACCTTCATTTGGGGTATTGCCTTTAGATAGGGCATAAATCTCAGACAGGGTATAAAAATAGAAACAGATAATAAAACCTTCAGGCAAAGTAGTAACCTTAGAAAAGGTATAGACCTTTAAAGTGGGTATAAACATTAAGCGAGATAAGATCATACAGATAGGGATAGAACTAACCATAGGTAGTCTTTGAATCTTATGAAAACAAAAGATAAGAACTCAAAATGGTGTGAAAATTCGTTCAGTGGGTTTTGTTTATATATTTATTTATTTATTTTCGAAAAAAGGCATGAGACTTAAATGGAGTAAATTCTTTGTTCATATATATATATATATATATATATATATATATATATATATATATATATATATATATATATATATATATATATATATATATATATATATATATATATATATATATATATATATATATATATATATATGTGTGTGTGTGTGTGTGTGTGTGTGTGTAAATGAATTTATTTAATTTTGTTTTGAATTACTTTCATTTAGCAACGTTAGAGTTAGCAATTTTTTTAGGAAAATGCGAGGAGGATTGTTAGGAAGAAGTCCCAGAAAGATTTTCATCAGGGAATATATTTTTTAGTGTCCCGAAGAAGGGATTTTGCGCGATTTCCTGAATGAAATATAAGAAACTCGAGTTTCTGGAGTCTGAAGACGTAGATTGCAATTCCTGAAGTCATCGTCCCTTCGGCTAATAGCACGAGAACGAGGAGGGTTAAATCCAGGGTTTAATAGTTGGTAGATGGGAAAAAGAATGGGATATACATCTCCGTGTCAGAGAGAATCACCTCGGTATGAGGTCTGCACACTCCAAGGGAACCCTCCCACGGAAACAGTGATCATTCCATGAGAAAAGGAAGACTTAAGGCAGCAAGTCAGACCAGTTAACAGAATCGTGGGACCAAAAACACCTCCTTGCGAAGGCGGGGACCGTTCCTGCAGAAGACTTGAAGAGAAAGATCAGAGTACAGAAATAATTTGGTAGGATGAACCCATATATATATATATATATATATATATATATATATATATATATATATATATATATATATATATATATATATATATATATATATATATATATATATATATATATATATATATATATATATAGCTTGTGTGTGATACTTTGCATTTGATATCATCGTACTTGTCGGTATTCGATGATTCCCGATATCTTATCATTTTAAGTATGTTATCTTGTGAGGTTGTGGCATGGTGAAACCCCAATAAAGTGTTCTGGTTATTTTTGACCGATATACCAGACACAATGAGTTAAAGATTTGGTGTCAAACGTGTCATATAACATGTGGCACATAGTACTTCAAATCCTTTTATTAAATTGATGTCATTATTATGAGATAGGTTTTTGATAAGTGACTGTGAGTAATGACTTGAACGTCATAATAATGGAGATGTTCGTCAATCATCAATTTGCTAAATCAATCAATAGATGAATTGAGGATATTTTTTTTTATATTTTAGAATAAAAGACAGGTTTGATTGGTACTTTACTAACGATCAAGGGCAGAGCCCAATTC
Source organism: Armadillidium nasatum (assembly GCA_009176605.1). NCBI lineage: Eukaryota > Metazoa > Arthropoda > Malacostraca > Isopoda > Armadillidiidae > Armadillidium > Armadillidium nasatum. The sequence continues at coordinate 366,912 of SEYY01022731.1, read as the reverse complement.
AAGGAGGGGTAAACCCACCCTATAAAAATAGTACCTTAAAACTGGGATGCTTATGCATTATATTATATTATTTATTTAGGAATTAGGGCCTAGCTCCCACCTCTCAAAGAAAAGAAACCCCAGAATATAGTTGTTATATATATATATATATATATATATATATATATATATATATATATATATATATATATATATATATATATATATATATATATATATATATATATATATATATATATATATATATATATATTATATATAAAAGAAATTTTAATAGAAATAGAATAGAAAGTTTTTTTTTTATTTTTATTATTATTATTACTTTTTTTTTACTATTTTATTTTACTTTTACTTCTTAAGACTGGAAAAAGTGATTTTTTTTTGCACTTTTACTTACGTAGAGGAAACTATTATTATTATTATTATTATTATTATTATTATTTTATTTTTGGTTTCAATTTCATTTTTGTATTTCTAAAATCTTTTAAGTTTTTTGCTCGATATATATATATATATATATATATATATATATATATATATATATATATTATATATATATATATATATATATATATATATATATATATATATATATATATATATATATATATATATATATATAAACGGTAGAGTGATTAACTCACGTGCTTGAGGGTGCCGGTTCGATTCCACTTGGGGATCCTTAGGTATATACTACCTAGAAAAGTTCCTCTCCTATTATAGGGCAATGCCCGTGAGACGTGAACTTTTATATATATATATATATATATATATATATATATATATATATATATATATATATATATATATATATATATATATATATATATATATATATATATATATATATATATATATATATATATATATTATTATTTTCAAAAGCAATTTATGTAATCTGTTTAAGAGAGAGATAGATAGATAGATAGATAGATAGATAGATAGATAGATAGATAGATAGATAGAGAGAGAGAGAGAGAGAGAGAGAGAGAGAGAGAGAGAGAGAGAGAGAGAGAGAGAGAGAGAGAGAGAGAGAGAGAGAGAGAGGTAGCAACAAAAGTAGGTCACGCGAAAGGCCAACGACCCAAACCAGCCCTTGTGGGCGGTCCTTGAGAGTAGTGGAGGAAATGATAAATGGAGGGAGAATATTTAGATTGGATTTGTAGGGGAGGGGGAAGGGGAGGAAAAGAGAGAGAGGGGAAATGAGGGGTAGAACCGGTGAATGGAGAACGAGTGAGGGGAAATAAGGAGGTAGAGGTTATGATGAATATGCATTATCAATCATAGAAATGAATAATAGCAATATTAGTTGTACAAGCATTTCATTTTATTCAATAATAATAATAATAATAATAATTAATAATAATGATAATAATTTTGTTATTATTAATTATAATAATAACAATAATGATAATAATAATTTTATTATTATCCTAATTATAATAATAATAATCATATTATTATTAATAATAATAATATTATTAATGTGAGCGGTTTCTCCTTGCTCTTAGCTCCGAATGACTCAGTCGTTAAAAGAGTACATTAGTGAAGTGCTCTTGTCACTGGTGGGAAATAATCTCCGACATCCGCGATAGGCCTGGCCAGCCAGAGGTATCCGCCGCGGGCCCGTGAAATCCAAGGAACTTCCTTGAAAGGTCTCACTGGCAGGACGTGAGTCCTTCCTGAGGGATGAAGATTATTATTATTATTATTATTATTATTATTATTATTATTATTATTATTATTATTATTATCATTATTATCATTATTATTATTATTATCATTATTATTATTATTATTATTTTATATTATTATTATTATTATTATTATTATTATCATTAATTTTGAAAATAATAATAATAATATTAGTAATAAGTTTTATTATTATTATTATTATGATTATTATTATTATTAAAATAAAGGAAATAAAGTTAATTAAAAATGGATCAAGGGAAATTAATTTTTCAAAGGAAAAAACAATTTTAATAAATTAAACTCTCTCTCTCTCTCTCTCTCTCTCTCTCTCTCTCTATATATATATATATATATATATATATATATATATATATATATATATATATATATATATATATATATATATATATATATATATATATATATATATATATATATATATATATATATATATATATATGCGTGTGTGTGTGTGTGTGTGTGTGTGTGTGTGTGTGTGTGTGTGTGTGTGTGTGTGTGTGTGTGTGTGTGTGTGTGTGTTTAGGGACAAACAGACAGAGGGTTTTGACTATCATTTTGAAAGGTCAATAACATCTATTATAACACTTGTTGTCTTGTGTTATTTTTGATATCATATCATCCTGCCTAACCCAATAACCGATATATATATATATATATATATATATATATATATATATATATATATATATATATATATATATATATATATATATATATATATATATATATATATATATATATATATATATATATATATATATATATATATATATATATATATATATATATATTATATATATATATATATATATATATTATATTATTAAATTATATTAAAACTACTAATATTGTTGATACTATTATACTTTATTATTAGTATTGATATTAATTAAAATTATTATTCTTCTTATTATTATTTTTATTAGTATTAATATTATTATTACATTATTATTATTATTATCATTATTGTTTCTAAAATAAATAATATCAATTATAATAACATTTAAACAAATAATAATGAATAATATCTTTGTAGAATATTCGTTTTTTTTTAATACCAATATTAATTTTTTAAAGCTAACGTAAATACTAGTTTACTCGCAGCGTAACCGTAAAGGGTCAATAACCTTGCACCGTTACTATTTCTAATAGTACTACTATTACTATTTGAATTACTACTACTCCTACTACTACTAATACTATTACTATTTATAAGTAACACCTTTTTTTTCCTGCTACTTTCATTACTTATTGTGATTTAATACAAAAACCCTTTCTCTCCTGTATATTATATATATATATATATATATATATATATATATATATATATATATATATATATATATATATATATATATATATATATATATATATATATATATATATATATATATATATATATATATATATATATATATATATATATATATATATATATATATATATATATATATATATATATATATATATATATATATATATATATATATATATATATATATATATATATATATATATATATATATATATATATATATATATATATATATATATATATATATATATATATATATATATATATATATATATATATATATATATATATATATATATATATATATATATATATATATATATATATAATATATATATATATATATATATATATTATATATAATTATATATATTTTATATATTTATATATCTTTATAATATACTAATAAATTTATAAAAAAATAAATATATAAAAGAAAATATATATATATATATATATATATATATATATATATATATATATATATATATATATATATATATATATATATATATATATATATATATATATATATATATATATATATATATATATATATATATATATTTCAGAAATTACATAATAATTACTTATATTGAAGAGCGTAGCGAATTTAAATTTGTAGCAAGTGGAGACGTTTCCTAATATATTTATCTTAAATTATTATTATTATTATTATTATTATTATTATTATTATTATTATTATTATTATACAGGCAAGAGAGTGGGGTTTTTAAGTTTGCAAATTTATTAAGTATTCATAAATAGGAACCTTCTGCGTGAAAATTTTGGGGGAAGGGGGGAGGTTGGGCTCCTGAAAATTTTACCCTACGCCCATTTAGTATTTAATGAAAGAATATGTAAAATGAACTTTTGCTCATGGAGTATTTCTTCATAAGTTATTTTTTTGTTATTTCTTAAATTACTCTTCTTTTCCTTCCTCCTTTCCTAAGGTGACCTTCCATCCGTCCCGAATTTTTCGGTGACAGTCCCGATTTTTTAAGCCGTGTCCCTATTTTTTTTAGAGATGGACACTTGTCCCGATTTTTAGATTTGGCAAAAATTATTTATTCCAGGCAGTCTGCAAGACAGCAGAAGAAGGCAGTGACACAGCACCATACAGTCAGAGGGCGCGACGCATGGGAGCAGAAGGCAAAAAAATTTTTGTTTTTTTTATTTTTTTTTTTAAGAATGTCCTTAACTAATAAACCATATGACTTGGTTTTGAAAACAGCATTCGTAATTCTTCTTTATATTAAAAATCATCCTTCTTTATACATCCCTTATAACCCTTACGGGCAGGGTATTTGGAGGGAAAGGGGCAATGTTCAGAAGCGTCCCGATTTTTGGTCAGAAAAATATGGTCACCTTATCCTATCCCCTCTTTCTCTCCCTCTCCCCTCCTTATTTTTCCCCTCTCTCCTTACCCCTCCCCTCTCCTTATTCTTTCCATCTCCCCTCACCCTTCCCCTCTTCCCCTTACCCCTCCCCTATCCACCTTTCCATCTCACTTCATAAAAATGAAAAAAAAAATTATCGAAATATTTTTCGATTTAATATCAAAAAAAGACAGGAATGGTAAAAACTTTTGTTAACTGACTTAAGTGTAACAAACATTTATGTTCGCTCCTATTTTCCATTTTTTTTTTATCTGTCTGTCTATATTTTTGTATGTTTGCTTATCTATATTTCTCTCTGACTTTCTTTATATTTCTATCTCTATATTTGTCTGTCTGCATGTCTATATTTGTTTGTCTGTCTGTCTGCATTTCCCTATATTTTTCTGTTTGTCTGTATATTCCGGTCTGTCTATCTTTCTCAATTTTTGTCTATCTCTCTTCCGTATAATTTTGTTCATCTGTATATTTTCGTCTTCTTGCCTGTCTGTTTCTGCCTCAACATCTTTTATTTTTCTCTCTCTATACTTTTGTCTGTTAAAAAAAAAAAAAAAAAATTTCAAAAGTAAGAAATTAGTTTTCTTTTTGTTGTTCATATAATAACTTTTTTTAAGATATTGAAAATTATCTTTTTTTTTATGAAGCTAAAAAAGTAAAAAGGTAAATAAAAAGTAAAAGTAATTGCTTTAAACACTATTGTATTATTAAAGATATATTTTTTCGGGGATTCTTCCTCCTATTATTATAAAAGTCCTTAAAGTGTCAGTACATTCCTTTATGTCAACTCTGGTTTGAAGATCTCTATGGTAGAGAATTTTAAATATTATCAGTACATATTTCTTCTCTTCTAGTTCAGCTGTTTCCAAACTTCTTGGAGTCCTTTAACACTATATATATAATATATATATATATATATATATATATATATATATAGATATATATATATATATATATATATATATATATATATATATATATATATATATATATATATATATATATATATATATATATATATAATATATATATATATATATATATATATATATATATATATATATATATATATATATATATATATATATATATATATATATATATATATGAGAATGAAGTTCATTCATTGAGAAAGCAGTAATTATATATTTAAGGAAAAGTGAACTGGTTAAAATTTTTTTATTGCCATCCGTGGTTCGGCAACCACTATTATAAGAGTTCATGCCTTTAGAATGAAGAGAAATATTTTCCTCAAGGGATATGAACACATGAACATCATGAACAAGTTAGAATTAAGATTTCGAAGAAATACGAATGGAAAGAGCAGAGAAAGAGATATAGATAGATAGATAGATAGATAGATAGATATAGATAGATAGATAGATATATAGGATAGATAGATAGATAGATAAAGAGAATGTGAAAGATTTTCGAAGTTTTAAATTAGTAATCAATAAAATGATGCAATATATATATATATATATATATATATATATATATATATATATATATATATATATATATATATATATATATATATATATATATATATATATATATATATATATATATATATATATATATATATATATATATATATAGATTAGGACTTCAAGGTAATTATTGATGACAAATTTTCATCCTATCAGTCACTTTAGAGGTCAAGTGATGGAAACATTAAAATATTTTGTCGAAATTAAAAACAGGACCAACAATTAGAATAAATTACTCTCATAAATGAATGAGTGAGAAGCTAAATTTGGTTTCAGGTTGTACACTGCAAAAATTGTCCTAACGAATCGTTGGGACAAGGGCAAAAATGTTACAGTAAAATTTTCAATAGAGGAAAAGACATGCTAAGCACAAGAAAGTCACTTCAACGATTTCTTTTTTAATAAGAAAATAACTGGAAAAAATTCTTGTGACATTTTTGCCACTTGTCCCAACGATTCGTTAGGACAATATTTGCAGTGTTTAAATGACCTCTGTTCAGTGACTGATTTTTATTAACGTCTCTGTCAACTCAGTCTTTCAATACATTGTGGTAAATAAAATCAGAACAGATTTCAGATGGGGAAATCAGTTTACTTACTTTTTTGAAGATGGTGAAATAGAGATCAGCTTCTCCCTTCCACCTTCTCCTTTACCCTCTTGTGTATTTCAAAGCTCTCTCTTTTATATAGTATAAAAATGAAAAATAAAACATTCCAAAATCTTACAACAACTTAGCATAAAATAAAAAGTTTGTTTCATCATAGTACTCTCTCTTTCTGTCTCTCTCTCTCTTTGTCTCTCTCTCATCATAGTACACTCTCTCTGTCTCTCTCTCATCATAGTACTCTCTCTCTCCTCTCTCTTTCTCTCTCTCTCTCTCTCTCTCTCTCTCTCTCTCTCTCTCTCTCTCTCTCTCTCTCTCTCTCCAGTCAAGTGAGTGGAAAGAGAAAAGTTTTTTTTCAAGTTCAAAGTATTATTACTTTTTAAGTTTTA
>SEYY01022731.1:345000-357500 GCA_009176605.1 Armadillidium nasatum | reverse complement strand
TAGATTAGTTTAGCTCAGGTTAGGTTAGGAATTCCTCGTAAATTATTAATCAAAAATCCCTAATAATGACGTCACAAAGGAGACACTACATAGAAACAATTACATCCTACTGAAGGGGAAAATCTTTCAATTAACTCAAGGAAGTCATCAAAATCCTTCGTGATTCAATTAAAAATTATAATTTAATAATTTTTTAGCTGTCAGACCCTTAATTATTTAATTATATTATTAATTATAGGTAATTATAATTATATAATAATTATTTGTATAATGAGGTACCTGTTTTATAATAAGTAAATGTAGATCTTGTCAAATGATTAAAAAAATAGGGAAATTATACAGAGAGAGAGAGAGAGAGAGAGAGAGAGAGAGAGAGAGAGAGAGAGAGAGAGCGCTTGTGTATGTGTGTGCTTGCGCGCGTATTACCTCCAAGTTGCATTAAGTAAGTACTTCATTGCGACGTAGTTTGCGACAGTTTATAAAATAGATGATTGAGAAAATTGACTACTCGGCAATTGCGATTTTTTCCCCCTATATTTTCCGCATAATTACTTAAAACTATTTTCAAAATAAATTTGCGCAGTCATTGCGGTATATATATATATATATATAATATATAATATATAATATATATATATATATATATATATATATATATAATATATATATATATATTATTATATTATATTATTATATTATATATTATATATTTATATATATATATATATATTATATATATATATAAATATATATATATATATGTATATATAAAAAAATATATAATATATATATATAAAAATAAATATAATAATATATATATATATATATATATATATATATATATATATATATATATATATATATATATATATATATATATATATATATATATATATATATATTAATATACTTTTTCGTCTTTGCCTATTAAGTTAAACCTTTCCCATCTGTTGTAAGGGTGCTCTTATTCAGCCTGCGCAGAAGAGGGACCCCTCTTAACCCCCAACTATCATCTTATTACTTTAACCTCTATTCTTTCTTAAGATTTTTAAATCTATCCTTGATAGAAAGGTTTTTGAAACATCTTACATCTTTTAACCTTATCTCAGGTCGCCAGTATGGCTTCCTTTATGAAACCTTCACTGGTGATCTTCTTTCCCTTCTTTCTGACTCTTGGTCCTCTGCTTTTCAGTATGTCGGTGAATCTTTTGCTATGGTGTTAGACATATTGAAGGTCTTCGATAGAGCGTGGAATAAAGTTATGATTTCTAAACTTCCCTCTTTCGGTACCTATCCTTCTCTTTCTAACTCCCTCTTTGACTTCGTTATCAGTCTTTCTATAGCTGTTGTTGTAGACGGTCATCGTTCATCTATTAAATTTATCATTAATAGTGTTCCTGAGGGTTCTATTCTATCACCAACTCTTTCTGTTCATCTCCCATCCCCTCTTTTACTGATTGGGCTCTACCTTCTACTTTTTCCATTTTGAAAGATCACCCATTTGACATCAAATAGTTGATGCTCGAAGAATGGCGTTGGTACAACAGATCTTTCTCGTCCCTCTTGTTTTAACAAAGAAAACATAGTTGTTTTCAATATCTCAAAGACATAGCTCCTTCACCTATCTATCTGCTCATCTTAGTCTTCCATACAACTATAATATCTTCTTCTAAAACGAGCACCTAAGACCTTGGTTTTTCCTTTTCTCTCGAGCTTTCTTTGGATAGATCACATTTTCTCACTAACCCAAGCTTCTGAACAAGAGGTAGGGTGTCCTAATACTACTTCAGGGACTTCTTCTCGCCATCCTGGTTACTGGCTCTGTGTAGGGGTGTTGTTCACCTTTATATGGAGAATGTATTACAAATCTAGGACGGTTCCACAGAAGCTGCTCTTCTTGATAAGGTGGAGTCTAAAGCTTTTCGACTTGTCAATTCTCCTACTCTCACTCTCTTCAATTTCTTTCTAATCGTCGAATTCTTGCATCACACTCCTTTAACGGACATTGCAATACTAAAGTCTCACGTTACACACCTCCTCTTTCGAGAAGAACAGGGACCCCTCACTTTTTTTTTTTACACACTCATTATTTCTCTGTTCAATTCCCATCCTCAGACTTAACGGCTATGCTCAATCTTATATGTATTTTATTGGTAAAGTCTGAAAAACGCTAACTCTATCTATTTTTGTAACACACTTTCAAACTCAGTGTATCGGGACATGTCGGCCTTTGATCTTGGGTTTCGGTTTTTACCCCTAACTCAAACGGAATTTGGTACCCCTACAGCCCTAACCCATTGGAGATATTTATATATATATATATATATATATATATATATATATATATATATATATATATATATATATATATATATATATATATATATATATATATATATATATATATATATATATATATCATATTCATAATATTCATTAATTAAAATTTTTTTTTTTTTTTTTTTTTTTTTTTTTATTATTTTTTATTATTATTAAATATTAATTACCAATTATTTAAACTATTTTTACTCATTATTTCAGATAAAAAATCCAATTGAAATTTGATATTTCGATTAATATTCCGATTAATTGACTTTAACGATAAATTCTGATTAATCGAAATTATAACTATTTCTGATTAATTGATATCAGAAAAAAATACGATTAATCAATATTTTAACAATTGATATTTTGATCCATCAGTTAAATATCTTTTAATATTTCGATTAGTCAGCAAATTAATGAATAATATTCCAATTAATTTATACAATAGGTTATTGCTTTGATTAATCGTTTTATAATGAGGGCAAAAATATCGATTAATCGGTTTAAGAAAACTTATTATTTTAATTAATTGACATAAGGGTTAATGTTTCCATTAATCGATATAATAACTGTAAATATTCCTATTAATTGGTATACGTAGGTCATCTTTCGATTATATATATATATATATATATATATATATATATATATATATATATATATATATATATATATATATATATATATATATATATATATATATATATATATATATATATATATATATATATATATATATATATATATATATATATATATATATATATATATATATATATATATATATATATTACTATGCGGACATTTCATTCCCAGTTTCAATAACAAAAGTTTTTTTTTTGTTTTTTTTTTGTTTTAATATCATTTCATGTAATATCAAGTTTTTTTTTATTATTTTTTTAATTTTTTTGTAGTTTCTTGTTTTGTTTTTTTCTGTTTCTATGATTGTTCTTTCCTATTGTCTTTGCTTATTTTTCTTGTTTTAACTTCTGTTTATCATTAATTTGTATTTAATTTTTATTGTACTTCCGTTTTTTTTTTACTCATCTGCAAATAATAATAATAATAATAATAATAATAATAATTATTGTATTGTATATCACTATATATGTAGTTATATAGCAGTTAATTTTCATCATATATATATATATATATATATATATATATATATATATATATATATATTATATATATATATATATATATATATATATATATATATATATATATATATATATATATATATATATATATATATAGTGGAGACAAAGTCTATGTTGTGTTAGGTCAGATACAATGTTTAAGACAAGAATGCATATCACCCATTTGCTATGTGACTTTGCCGTGGCTCTAACATAGATAGTAATAGGGATCGATTAGCTGGATGAAGGTCCTTGCATTGATTCCTTCGTGTGGATCCTAAAAAATTCCCCTCCGAGAATAAGACAACGCCAAGAAATAGGTTAGGTTAGGTTAGGTTAGCTCAGCTCTAAGAAAAAATAGAAATAAATTAAAAACTCTGAAATTTAGATCGAGTTTGGATGTTTTCGAAAGAAATGGTAATAAAGTCACTTGGGGGGGATTAGAAATTAAAGGAAATGAGGGGGTGGGGGAGAGATGTTTTGAGGCATAAATTAATTGAAAAGTTTCAACCCCCTCCCCCATCCCCCAAAATATAAGTTTTTTTTTTTACTTATTCTCGAAATATATGTACCACTACGCCCTCCTTCTTCCCATAGCGAATTTTTGAAAAAACTTTCGCTTTCAGACCTATTAACCCAATATTAAAAGAACTTCTACTTTCACAACAATAAAATCCTACTTAAAAATTGAATGCGTAAACGCCCCTCCCAGTCATCCATCCATTATTTTTCGATACGCTAGAAACAAACTACCCTAGCAGACGATCTTTCTAAAGTCCTTGTAACACAAAATTAATAACACAAACACACACACAAACACATACACACGCAAACACATACACGCACATACACACACACACACACACACACACACACACATATATATATATATATATATATATATATATATATATATATATATATATATATATATATATATATATATATATATATATATATATATATATATATATATATATATATATATATAGTAATGGGCGAAGTTCATTGACCTAGATTTAGTAACATTCATCGGCTTAGCTCCTCCCCTCGTGAAGACGAATTAGGTCCGGACTTTTTCGGCTTCGCATTTCGTTTAATTGATTAAAATCGGGTTGAGTATTATTTTATATATATATATATATATATATATATATATATATATATATATATATATATATATATATATATATATATATATATATATATATATATATATACTATATATATATATATATATATATATATATATATATATATATATATATATATATATATATATATATATATATATATATATATATATATATATATATATATATATATATATATATATATATATATATATATATATATATATATATATATATATATATATATATATATATATATATATATATGATTGTTTTTAAGATTTTTTACTTCTATTAATTTTATTATTATTATTATTATTAGTAGTAGTAGAAGTACTATATTAGTAGTAGAAAGTAACGATAGTTGTAATGGTTGTTGCTATAGTATTTTTTATTTTTTGCAAATAACCTCCGGTGATAAAAGGCCGAAGGTCTACATAATCATCCATCAGAGTTTTCGAGGAAAACTAATTCGTTAATCAAATTAACGGCTGACATGACCATTTGTAAATATGCGAGTCGAAAGAAATGAAAAATAAAAGTAGAAGAAGGAAGAGTGCTTCAAATTTTTCCAAGTGGAGTGCTTGTAAGAATGAGTATTGCAGTTTAGTCTGAGGTAATGGATGAGATTGTTTGGAAAGATTCATCGCATGAGCTCCGCAATGGAGAAAGTATGCGACTAGAGAGTACAAAAAGGGCAATTTCCATTACTATAGTGATAGTATAATGAGTGATGTAACAATTAGACAGTTAGAAATAAATTAGAGAGAGTTAGTAAGTGCAGTAGTGCTGATAAGTAGAAATATCATAGGTTCCAACCTATCTGTGCGAAAATATATGTAATGGAACTACCCCAGAAATACGATGGATTCTCCATACAATGGCAGACAAACCCATTATACAAGGCTTGCACCTGAGGTAGTGTGAAGAAGTTCTGAAAGCTACTTAGAACACCCAATTTCTTGAGCACTGCAAAAATTGTCCTAACGAATTGTTGGGACAAGTGGCAAAAATGTCACAACAAATTTTTTTTCAGTTATTTTCTTATTAGGAAATAAATCGGTGAAGCGACTTTCTTTTGCTTAACATGTCTTTTCTCTATTAAAAATTTCACTGTGACATTTTAGCCAATTGTTCCAACGATTCGTTAGGACAATTGGACCCTCCCATTAAAAACAAAAGAAGGATGAGTCTAGTGTTTTCGAAAAGACGCTGAAGTTGAAGTGGAAGATTTTATGTTTAGTAGGTATATGAAAGAGCTGGGTTTTTGAGAGACTGAAAACAACCACATTTGCTTTGTCCCAAATAGAGATTTGAGATAGCGAGGGTCTTTCAATTTGAAATGAGCCATGAATGTAGAGTCATTATTTTAAGGGTAGATAGCAGACGAAGTAGAGTCATTTTCTTAAGGGTAGATAGTAGTCGAAATAGAGTCATTATCTTAAGGGTAGATAGTAGTCGAAATAGAGTCATTATCTTAAGGGTAGATAGCAGACGAAGTAGAGTCATTATCTTAAGGGTAGAGAGCAGACAAAGTAGAGTCCATTATCTTAAGGGTAGAGAGCAGACAAAGTAGAGTCATTATCTTAAGGGTAGAGAGCAGACAAAGTAGAGTCATTATCTTTAAAGGGTAGATAGCAGACGAAGTTACAAATATAATATAAATAAGACGTAGAAGAAGAGCTGGTGATAATACGGAATTCTAAAGAACATCACTATAGATAGATTTAAAGGGTGAACTGTCTCTATCTAAAACAGCAGCAATTTGAACTACCGGAAAGGAAGTCATAGAGAAAGATAGATACCAAATACGGGAGGTTTAGAAATTAAAGCTTTGTACTTTGTGCCAAGGTAGTGGTAAATGAAATTATTATTATTATTATTTTTATTATTATTATTATTATTATTATTATTATTATTATTATTATTATTATTATTATTATTAACTTAAATTCTAACGTTATTCATCAATGTTATCAATTAGAGCATCCTCTTTTTCAATATCGTAATTATAATTATTATTATAAGTACTATTAGTCACTATAAAACAATATTATATTATAAAACAAAAAAACTTTAATAATTTTTTTAATTTTGGGGTCTTGAAGAAAGTAAATTAGTAGTTTATTATTATTATTATTATTATTATTATTATTATTATTATTATTATTATTATTATTATTATTATTATTATTATTATTATTATTATTATTATTATTGTTCATTTTCATCATGTACAGTCGTCAACAGAAGTTCGTTCCTATTAAGCTGGAAATAAATATTTATATAAAATGGAGATCATTTCAGGTTCAGCCAATCACAGTTCAATTAAGCCCCGCTCAATGTTTTTATTTTCTTTTTATTCAAAATAGAGCTTTTTTGAAATGATCTCCATTTTATATAAATATTTATTTCCAGCCTAATAACAACGAACTTCTGTTGACGACTGTACATCATCATCATCATCATCATCATCATCATTATTATTATTATTATTATTATTATTATTATTATTATTATCATTATTATTATTATATTATTATTATTATTATTGTTATTATTATTCGGAACTCGTAACTCCTCATCCCATATATAAAAATTTATTCTCAATTTTAAATATATTAATAGTAATAATAATAATAATAATAATAATAATAATAATAATAATAATAATAATAATAATAGTAATAATACTTATAATAATAAAAGTAATAATTATAATAATGATAACTATGATAACTATTATCATTATTATTATTAGTAGTAGTAATTGTTAGTAAGGAAATACGAACTTATTTATTACTATTTTCAGTTTTTATTGATTTATTTATTTGTTGTTTTTCCATTTTGATGAATATAATATATATATATATATATATATATATATATATATATATATATATATATATATATATATATATATATATATATATATATATATATATATATATATATATATATATATATATATATATATATATATATATATATATATATATATATATAAATAAGTTTTAAATGCATATTATGGATTCTTTTCGGTAAATATTTAATGTTGGTTTTCCCCGAAAATAATACCTGGAATAATGATTTTTTTACACTCGAATTAAGTCTAAGAAAATTATCGGATTAAGGATACTTTCATCATTCGGTATCACCAGATACTGTAAATCGTACGTAGAAGCTACCTAGAGTGTTCCCCTCTTTCGAATAGGGCAATGCCCGTGAGATGCTAATTTTTAATTTAAAAGGAAAAAATTAATTAGGCTGACTTAGTTTTCGGTATCACTTTCACAGTAATTAGTGATAATATTCCAACTACAGACACATCCGCTTTTCAGTTACGGGTACAATTAAAATCCATATTAGAGACACAACAATTACAATTACTGGTTCAATTATCTTCTCATTACAGACTCGACTGTAATGAATTACAAGTGCAACATTCTTCTTATTGCATTCACAACTGTATTAAAATTACGGGTATAATAATCGCCTCATTACCAATATAACTATATTTGAATTACGGATATAGTATCTCTGCATTGCAAATATATATAACTATATTCGAATCACGAATACAGTAATCTGCACATTACGAATACAACTGTATTCGAATTACGGATACAGTAATCTCCATATTACGAATATAACTAAATTTTAATTACGGATATAATAATCTCCGCATTACCTATATAACTTTATTCGAAATACTGATACAGTAATCTCTACATTACTAATACAACTATATTCGAATTACGGATACAATAATTTCTGCATTACGAATATAACCTATATTCGAATTACAGATATAGTAATCTCCACATTACAAATATGACTATGAATTACAGATTTAGTAATCTCCGCATTACGAATACAACTATATTCGAATTATGGATACAGTAATCCACATTACGAATATACCTATATTCGAATTACAGATACAGTAATCTCTACATTACGAATACAACTATATTCGAATTATGGATACAGTAATCTCCACATTATGAATATAACTATATTCGAATTACGGATACAGTAATCTCCACATTACGAATACACTGTATTCGAATTACTAATTTAGTAATCTTGGCATTCGAATTACGGATACAATAATCACCACATGAAGAACTGTATTTAAATTATGGATACAATAACCTCATTATGAATACAGTAATCTCCATTACAGACATAACTATTCGATTACTGATATAATAATAAGTATATTCAAATTACTGATACAATAATCTAAAGATTACGAGTACCATGAAGATAGAAATTTGGATGTAAAATTTTTTTCCAGATTACGGATAAAATTATTTCGGATAAAGAAATATACTGATTAAGGGAACTAAAATATCCGAATTTCAGGTCCATTTATATCAGAAATTCGGATGTTAATAACTTCGGGGTAAAATATACAAATATTCGAACACATTCGTTGTTAGTTTATGGATTACGGATATTTTTTTCCGATTCCGGATAATCCGGATAATATCGTTACCGGATTAGGGTTTATGTGTTATTTTTAAAATTTCTTTCTTTAATTATATATATATATATATATATATATATATATATATATATATATATATATATATATATATATATATATATATATATATATATATATTATATATATATATATATATATTATATATATATATATATATTGAAATTTAGGTAATTTGTTAGTTTGTATGTATGTGTGTGCGTGTGTGAGTTTGTGTGTGTGTGTGTGTGGCTTTCAGTTTATGGCTGGCATTGTGTATTTAAAGTGATACAAATATTAAAGGGAAGACTGACCTGATTTACTTTTTCTCTATTCATTTATGGGGTAACTCTTAACTTCTACAGAATGAATGAGCCTCTGTGTATCTTTATAAAATATTACGAGTTCTTCCTTGATGCACTCTAACGGTACAATTCTTTTTAGAGTTTAATTATTGCGTCTCAGAAATCTAGCCATTGTCTTGACGAAGCGTTAACATTATTGATGGGGAAAGAATTACACTCAAAGGACACTCCAAAGACGCTCAAAGGACACTATAAAGACGCTCAAAGGGCGCTCAAATATTGGGGGAAAAATTTGAAGTAGATGGGTTAAATGGGTGGAAATGGTTGTGACCTTAAGTGTAAAATCAATTGAATTTTTTTTTATTGATAAGCTCATCGACTTCCCTTGAGCGTAGCTTCGTTTGAGCGTAGCTTCGTTTGAGCACACCTTATTAGTCTGAATCGAATTTCGTTTTTCGAATTTGTTATGCCGTATGCTATTGTATCTATTGAACAAATCACAGATTACGTATTAAACTACTAATAATAATAATAATAATAATAATAATAATAATAATAATAATAATAATAATAATAATAATAATAATAATAAAAATGATTTGAACACTCCTTTCCTGTTTTAAAATTTTTTTTTTAAATACAAAAATCGGAAATCAAAACCATTAACCTAGTAAAGAACATTGTAATATTACTCAGTAATAAACGGCATTATTAACTGTATTCAAAACATCTCGTGTAATGAATTAACCTTTAATTTCTTATTATAAAAAAAAAGTCAATACACATTAAAACATTCACATTACATATAACAAGACATTCAGTATTAAAACATTGAATAGCAATCAAGGTTTGATTGCTATTCACATCGGAAATAGGTGAATGTTAGGAAAGATATTATTGTTACTTTGAAAGGGACGGGACGCCCTTTCATATGATATATATATATATATATATATATATATATATATATATATATATATTATATATATATATATATATATATATATATATATATAATATATATATATATATATATATATAGTAAGGGACAATATTGATGACCAGTGCCATCTGGCACTCACGCTCTTTCCTGAGGCCATTTTTATTATTTTTTTTACTTTTTTATAACCTTCTGACCGTTATTATGACCCTTTAATTTGTCCTTTAATTGCAGTGCCCCAACTTATAAGTCTTTTTCCTCACTGCTCTCTTTCATGTGATACTTTGGCACTCACGACCAGTGTTTTGGTCCTGGTTTGTCAAGTGCCTTGGCACAAACACCTTACGCATGCGGGAGCACTCGCACATAACACTTTCCTATAGGCTAGTTTACAATATCGTGACACTATGATGTCATTTTACTGTTTGGCATTTGGACTCTATGGCATCCTCACCATGTGTTTCGGATCTGATCATGGGTCGGGTCTGAATTTATTTAGACTTCGCATCGGAATTCCGTGGGATTCGGATTAGGAACCTTCTTGTTCACTCTACGAAAAGGCCGAGACTGTTTACATTCTCTCAACGCATTATAAATAGCTCGTATTCAATTTTTAATTTCAAACATATTTTCTTTTTCATATTTTCTTCATGCTTTATAAAATATTTCTTGTACCTTTTTATTTACAAATAAGACTAATACTATACTTAATTATCGCTTATTATCGATGGGAACAGGCAACTGGAAAGCACACACACACACACACACACACACACAAACACTACTTCATATTTCTTATGCATTTATTATTTCAAGATTCCCTTACAAACATAACTATTACTTTTAACGCTTTCACCACTCCCTCCATCTCTCGTCTCCACAAATCTACCCTCGTCTAAACTCAAATTCCTTCCATTAAAAATCACTCTCCCTCCATCCATCCATCTCCACTTCGGCCTTCCCCTCCCCCTACCCTTCCCCTATCTACATCGGATCTACGTACCTTGCCAACCATTCTGTTCTCTTCATTCTTCACATATGTCCAAACCATTTTAGCACATCCTCCTCCTCTCTATCAATTACACCCTTCTTCCATTTACACATCTCCCTTATCTTCATTTCTAATCCTATCAATCCTTCTCAATTTATATATCGCTCTCAAATCTTTCATCTCAAAGACATTGAAACTTTTTCTCGACCGAGCACTTATCGTCTATGTTTCACACACATACAATACAGAAGGTGAACACATACATTCAAACATTATCTTATCTTTCGAAATTTTTCCTTTCTTCCATACTTTTCTTAGGCTCCCCAATACTTTCATTCCTTCTACCACTCTGTTCTTTATTCCTTTTTCCGTCCCACCCTTACCTTCCACCCAACATTACTAGATATTTGAATTCATTCACCTCCTCAAGTTTCCATTCTCACACTTCTACAAACCAATTCCTCCCTCCACATTTCCTCATCCCCACCTCCAATCCTCATAACTTTATTCTTCGCTGGATTGAATTTCAATCTTCGTGTTTGCACATTTTCCTTCAAACTCTCTCACAAGTATTCTCATCTTTTCTCCAGATTCTGCCACCAACACATGCCGCATCATCTGCAAAAAGTAAAACATTCACTTCACATTCACCCTCCATATTTCTCAACGTAATACTCTTCCCTTCTCTCTCCATTTTTCTAAGTAAACCATTCATCAATAGATTTAAATAACATGGAGATATTACAAACCCCTGTCTCAATCCCACTCCTATGCTAAACCAATCCGATAGTTCTCTCTTCACCCTCACTCTTGAATCTACAATTCGCATATATATATATATATATATATATATATATATATATATATATATATATATATATTATAATATAATAATATATTATTATATATATATATATATATATATATATTATATATATATATATATATATATATATATATATTATCTTTTAATATATATATATATATATATATATATATATATATATATATATAGATTATTTTTATTAGATGCTGCGGATGCCATACTAATATATATATGTAGTAAAATGTGAAACTAAAGATTCAAAATGTGAAACTAAAGACTCTCAAAAATATGAAGGTAAAGACTCTCAAAATGTGAACCTAAAGACTCTTAAAATGTGATGCTAAAG